>OU744735.1:8175380-8229620 GCA_916613615.1 Steromphala cineraria
CGCTTAAGCAATATCTTGCTTCATCAGGTGGATAATATCTATATAAACAGCCAGATATCAATATCAGCCAGAATACAACAAGCTACAAGGTAAACGTAGCCTATAGAAGAATGTTGAATACAGCAGTATTGATTCTATGTGTGATTCTTTTCCAAGCCTGGCCGGTTTATAGTAATGGTAAGTGACCATTTTATACATGTACTACTATTCTACTATTCCATGTACTTAAGCATTTAAGAAATGTTCCCATACATCATGTGCATCAGCCTCTGAATTAGGCAAATTATTGTATAATGGGCCTGTGGCCGTCTACTGAATAAATCTCTGTCTGTCTGACTGGCTGTCTGTAAGTGACCAATTTATTTGGACTTATGTATACATGTATGTGATAATATCGATTCAAATATAATCAGAAAAGAAATTTATACACACTAAATCTTATTCCAAGTTTAAAAATGATTTGAGAAAACCTACATTCATTGATAAAGTTACACTGTAAAGTTTGTTGTTGCTATTTGTCTGTTTCAATTCAAGAGATACGTTGAGGGTTTATAAACCAAATAAGCTGAAAGTGTGTGTTGAATAACAAGAAATGTCGAAAATATGACGGAAGCAAATATGATCAATTACAATTATTCAATGCTTGATTTTCGAGAACTCTGTACCAAGTTGAGGTCTGCAAGAAGAATGGTCAGATCAAATCAAATGTGAATATTTGAAAGCGTTGATGCATATTTTCTACAATATGTCGGGTCCTTTTTTACAAAATTCAAGTTTTTGTCCACTGGTTCAGAAATAATGATTGAAAGTTTCCTGGTTACAGTTGAAGATGTTGAAGTGAGGATCAATTCTCTAGATGTGAGTTACAGCCACTGCTCATTTCCGAATCAACTACATGTTGGAATTAGACACGGGGACGTTTCTGAAGCCTTTCTCTTGAAAAAAACGACCCGGGCACCCTCCAAACCAGACCATCAATTAATCAGGAGTCAACAGGACATTCTTTTGAAACGAATTAACAAGGTGATTCGATTAATAAGTTGTATTGTCCCTTATTTACATATGCCTTATCGACGCAAATGACATTTTCCCTGGCGGCAATTTAAACAATGCTTTACCATCCACGCAATATACCATATTAGCTTCAGTGAATAAACTTGATATTTGTCGAATATTTTTTATATATACTCAATTGTTTTAATATGAACATAAAATATCTTGTCTAAGTTTTATCCAATGTAATCCTCTCTGAACAAAGAACTGCAATTAGAATCCAAGGTAAGTGATGTCATTTCACTAGAATGTCATCAGTTATGACATCATTATATTGTGACATCATAGATTGATTGTGTAAAGCATTGTTCAATGATGAAGTTGATAATGACAGGACGTTGTAATATTCGAATGTGAAGACAACATGCGTGTGAAAGGAGATATTGCTTGATATCGCACAAGTGACACACTTTTGATGAACAATGTAAAACATTTTAAATAGAGATTTTATTCGAATTTAATTTCGTTGGTACATGGTTTATATTCCATAGCATTAGGATGCATTGCAAACCGTGCCAACATACTACAAGATATTTATTCTTAAAGGGGCAGTAGCACGTTTATAGGGGGAATATACACACAAACACATTCAATTCTTATAATTTCGCACCATATATTGAATGGAAGAGATGGGAATGATTATTGTAGTACATGTATGCGTTTTGTTACGGCGCGGGCAACGGTATATACTGATATGTGTCAATTTCACATTTGATCCTTTTGGGAGTCAGGTGTCCCAAAGGTTTATTCACCTACCTGTGCATGTTAGTGCAAATATCATGTCATTTGGATTTCGTCATTTGCATTTCTTCAACTGACTTCATAAACTTTTCTACCTCTCCATATGACGTAATCCATCTACAACTTACGTTAGGATTTACAGATGACCCGAACATTAGGAAGAAAAGAAATTTAAAACATCCTGGAGTTTTTCAAAATGTTGACACCTTGACACATTTATGAGCCTGAACTGTCTTTTTTATAAAATTAGATAATATATTTAAATCCTTTTGACTTAAAACACAATATTGTTGGTTTGATTTTACTATGTTATGAATCCTCAAAGAGAAATAATATTTACATTAAGTACATTGAATGCAAGTAAGTGAACAAACCTTCGGGATACAGTTTTATGACTAGTAAGATTGTGCAATCACTGCATGTGGAGAAGATCAGTAATAGGAGAAGATGATAAGTCGCCTTTAACAATAGTTAGGCAATCGGTGTCATGTAAGTTTCAAAGGGTCTGTCAACAAGTATTGTAACATGCCGTCGGTCCATTTCAACCTTGATTTGTTCCGATTCTCTGTAAATCTTTGCACTACTTACTTGAATTTGCCTGAAGATGCTATAAATCATTTTCTGTTTTTCACTCGGTAATTTGTTCATTATTTACCGCTTTGTTGCAAGCGGCCGGTTTCGTTGGAATGCTGTTCTCATGGTATGACGTCACAGAGGCCAACCGTTACATATGACGCAATAATGATCACGTCATTGTCACAATGGTCTTGGCGGTGAATAATATAAAGATGATATCTGTCTTTTCTTGACTTATACCATGTTTATCTCATCGAGTGAGGTAGGAAGTGTATATTTTCACGAGTGGCGCAGCCACGAGTGAAAATGTTTAACTTTTCTACCTCACGAGATGAGATAAATATGGTATTTGACAAGAATTGACTGATATTCTATTTATTATATGACGAATTCCATCTAATTACGTCAAAAAAACTCCAATTTCATGTTGAGCGACCGCTTGGAAGAGCCCGTCACCGCGGTAACAGTGTGACGTCATATGAGAATTCATGACATCAGACCATTGTTACATGACGTCAAACTCTTGAACTTGACGTCACTCGAGTGGTGATAAAGTTTATCACCACTCAGTAGAGTGACGATAAAGGTTATCGCCACTGTAGCCAGATAGAGGGCCGGGTTTATTTCACTGATAGAACAGAGTATCTCACCCTCAATCATATAATAAACGTTGTTTACGGGAGTAATAAGATAAGCACGTTGTGTTTAACGTTTATAAAATTGAGAAATCCCATTTGGTTTTACTTGCCTACACCTTTAACAAAACATGGTGCAGTCGCAAAATCCCTTTAACTCAAAAGTTCCTACTTTTACTTTCCTACAAACACCACCTTGTGACTTTCGTCCTACAAAACCAAAAAGTGAAGAAATTTGGAAATTTGTAAACACTTTCATCAAAATTTGACACATTTTTTTGTTCTGTTAACAATGTAAGAAAATCTGCCGATCTTAAAGCTGTAGTGCGATTATAACATATAATCCCTTGACATTAATACTTCAAATTAAATATGTTGAATATTTGGTTATTTCGTCCCTGATAAGGTAGATGGTTAGAAGGGAAATAATTCTCACGATATCTGCAATTTAAAGAGTAATGGCTTTTTACAAATAAATAAGAATACTTCCATACTACGATACTTCAGCATAGTAAGGATTTAGTTTTTCTCTATCTACTTAACCAAACATACAAAACAACGTTTGCAAATGCAAATATCATCAAATATCAAGTTTTTATTAATCAAATGTGTGTAATCATTTCAGAAGAAATGTGATATACACGAAAAAATTGAAACAAGGTGAGTTCAAGATTTACGGAATAAAACAAAATTCTGAAATGACTAGGTATTCAGTACATTAAAATATTTTCTGAATTCAACAGATCAACTCTTAGAAATACACTTTAGTCAATTAAAAAGAAAATTTAAGAAGTTTCGGTAAGCTTACAAACCAATCTCCCCAAGGAGATTACTCCAGTTATTTTGCCCTCGTCACTTCTGCTACAAGGATACGATTCATAAGGCTAGTAACGCCTTAATCCTAATCCCTTGGTTTAGTTAACAACGATTGAGTTGTACAGTTGCCGTTATCATATTTCAAATTGACAAGTTCATTTAAGAGCCACTCCGTAAGTTGAGTAATATCGATTGTTTTAAGAAAGTATAATAAAAATGTTTCTCGACGTTGTGTTGTGACAATATAAAAGTTGCGATTATGATCGAAAACCGGACAATGACGCACGTATATCAGTAAACATTAATTTGCATTCTTCGAAAATGATATCACTGTTTTAAGAATGTCATTAAAACAAGTATTTCTCACACAAATTACATTTCGGGATAAAATATATGCGAATAAATATGTCAATAATGCATACATTATACCAAAGACAATAGTTGCTGTGACGACATAACTGGTTTTTGACTTTACCATTGGTGAACAACTTCCTTGTGTCAGCAGTAAGATATACAACTGACAGTTCGGAAACTGGCGTTTTAAGCTTTGCGTAGGAAGATAATTGGTGAGTAAATGAGTTGGGTTTTATCCTCATGATGTAAGTTTGTTTTAGTATCGATGTTCAATAATATATTTTCAATCAAACGTAACTTAACACTAAGTTTACCATCAATTTATATATTATGTGACTATTTGTATAACTTGTTTCAGGAACTAGTGGAGTACAGAGACACTACGAACCTTACCAGACTGGACGTGGAGTGTTACACAGTGGATGGAAGAGCGCATGCGCAGTACAGAGTTGTGAGTACTGTTGTTATATTAACCCCAGATGACAATAAACATACCAACTCCTTTAACTACCACTTATCAATATAACTACAGTAGAACTGGGATGTAACGAACGAAGGGACAAAAGAATTGAGTTCGCTATATCCGGTGTTCGCTACTCACGTTTAGCCGCCATGCATAGAGCTTTTAACAAGACTTACAAATTTGTTCGCTAAATCCGATTGCTCGCTATATCCGAGTTCGCTATATCCGTGTTCTACTGTAATTGATTAACCTGAACAGTGTATACATGTAGGCTTTAGCAGCAACAACATTCAAGATTACAAATATACACAAACAAATTGAACTTCTCTTTCTGGGTTCTCTTTGAATATTTTGATTCATTTACAATACAAATTATACAAAATAAATTATTGACCACTCCAGATATCACATTTTTTTCTATTGATTATTCAATTGAAATAAAAAATGTGAAAGAACTGAAATTTGGCCAAACAAAAACGGATCCGGAGCAAACAAACAAAAAACATATGTTGCCTATGCAAGGTAGCTTTTTAACGTGCACAACTCGGCTTAGCTACGAGAAATCCCTTCGCCTAAAGCAAGAAAAGGGTGTTCACACTAAAATGACCGACAACGGTTTTCGCTACAATGTCTTTAACGATGACAGTGAGATGTGCTACCCTCTGAACATGATAATTTGGACATAAACTAAATTTTATTGGGGAAAATGCTTTTGTCCCATTGAGACAAAGGACATTGCCAACGTTTAAGGAAATTCGTGATAACTGTTTATATATTTTTTATTTCTAAAAATCTAGGAAATTTTACCTAATGATAGTATATGGGCCATCAAAACGAATGATTTTACGGACACGAGTCACTTTCAATGATATATGACATATGTTGTTTTGAAATGTGCTACATACACAGTTAATAAATTCATTATCTTTTTATAGCTCTATAGAAGTGGCATTCAACATTATCCTATTCATCCCCCCCACAAAACATGATCATATTCACTGAAAAATGCGTAAGAGATACGGCATATATAATATGAATATTCATCTTTATTTTAAACCGGTTGAGCTTAACCGAAAGTAGACATTTTGACGCAGATATGAGATTCTTAACTATGACAGAATCCGTATAAATTAAGCCGCCTGAAATTTAAAGAAGATAACTTTCATCATTCAAGGTATGAATTGTAAAACATGTTTTATACACCCTTTAATCCCGTTCTCAGTACGTTCTTGGAACTTGAGAACTGTCTGAGGACGAAATAGACGTTGTGGCCACTGTTTACGAACTTCATGAACTGGCTCGGACGTACTAAAAACGGGAAGGTGCTCCAGAACGTTTGACATGTTGAACATTCTCCCCGTCCTGAAATTGGACGGAGTACAAACGTGCTGAAAACGGGATTGCCGCACTGCGAACGGAACTGCCATACTTCGATCTGACTAAGAACGAGTAAGAACGTTGCGCAGTCGGGATCGATTGCAATACGTTTGTGCACAGTTTCCACCCCATCCATCCCGTCCTAAGTCAGGTCTAACTCGTTCCCAGTACGACCATAGTCAGTTGTTCGTACGTCCTTAAAAGTGTAAAATATTGAAAATGTTCTGATTCAGTTTGTAGTACGTTCTTACACAGTCATACAAGTTCTAATAAGGATCTCATTGCGTTCTACTCGTTCTTAGTACGTTTGAACAATTCTCACACAGTTCGTACTACGTTTGCAGTTCGGTATGTAGGGACGGGTATAACTACACATGTGTTAATGCTTTATTATCAATTCGGGATAGAGAAGTGATAATAGAAACATGAAGCAAGTTACATGCAGCTCTCAGCATGATGAATGTGGGTTTCCTACAATTTGTGATGGAAGCAGAATACAATGTGATAGACATATTACTCTCTGAGTGTTACAGTAGATTCAGAAAATGCAGGTGATTAGGCTATCTCTGGAACAAAAGCCTCGTCCACAATTGCTTCTACAGGGCTAGTGGATCTGGTATTTGATTTTCTGTAACAACCTTCCTCTGACCATACTTCTTCTTCTTTGGAGGCATAATGTTTTCACCTTTAGAACGCTAATGAGAACGGGCAAGGACGTGCTGGGTATTTATAGAAAACGGGCCAGAACTGGATGATTTTACAATTAAGACCCACTGAGAACGGAATCAGGACGTAGTGAAAACGGAAAGAACTGTATTGAAACGAGTTGGTCGCAGCTAGGACGGATTTGTGCGTGTCAAGAACGAGATTGGTCTAGTTTAGAACGGATATATACTGTCTAAGAACGGAATTGAACTGGTTGAAGACGTTCTGAAAACTAGCGAGTTGAACGAACTGGCGTCATATTTGGATAAAATATAAACAATTGTTACTCGTATCCATCCCGTCCGAGGCCGTTTTGCTTTTATTTTGGACGGAGTATAGGACGTAGTGAGAACGACCTTGGTGCTACTCAGGCATTAGAGAGTAAGGTCTCTACCTTAAATACCTTAAGAACTTTTGTTTGGAAACTGTTTATAATCTATCAGATTTTTGTAATTGTTTGATATCTTTATTAGATACGAAAACAAGTAAGACAAAACAGATTTAGTTGAGGGAATATTTCTCAAATGTTCAAACCCATGTATGTATGTTCATATACCTGTTTCCCATTACGATCTGACTTAACAGTAGCGGCCACGGATTAAAAAAAACATTATTTAATTTTAAAAAATTGTCTTTACACATTTCAATTCTGGTGTACTAAATTTATTTATAGCGAGGCCAAATCGCTCTTTCCGAAGGCAAGCTCTACAACCTACAGCCCCGACTTGACATCAATAATGAGGGGAAATATACATTACATGAAATGTCGACCAATAACCCTGGTAAGTATCAACTACGTTGGGGAAACAATTATTATATGCAAATGGTTTGATGAATTAAGAACTGAGTTAATTCAAGATAGATATTTGCAATTCCAGGCATGATAACAGATTATGATTTAATGTTATCTTTTAATCTTCACACCATTAAATAATTGGCAACTTTTATTGTAAAAACCATGCAGCTTGGAAACTCATTTCTGGCACATGTATCATATCAAATCTGTATCAATGGTATGGCCTATGGCCGACATACTTCAAGTGAATAAACTATGTTTAATTTCTAATAACTATCATATATGATGATCCTCAACAATTTGTATATACAGCAAAAACTATTGTTGAATTTAAGTAGTTCAAAATCGGAAGTTTGAATTAAAATAGATCAAAATCGACAGTATAAATTGAGATACATATGTAGTATATTTGTCATATAAAGCGCACGTAAAATCTCGCACTCCGGCCTGATTGAGATAACAATTTAATAGAGCCATGTTTATTGGTTTTATTTACGAAATATTGTTTAGAATTTTACACTGATTTCTAAGTATTATATTGCAGATGAAGCAGATTTGTGGATCAATGAAGCCGACAGGCTGACAGACAGAGACGCCATACTCTCCGAGAGACATGAGAGAGACAAACAAGACAGGCGCCTGTACGAGAGACAAGAGAGACACAGAGAAGACAAGCGCCTATACGAGAGACAAGAGAGACACAGAGAAGACAGGCGCCTGTACGAGAGACAAGAGAGACACAGAGAAGACAGGCGCCTGTACGAGAGACAAGAGAGACAACAACAAGACAAGCGCCTATACGAGAGACAAGAGAGACACAGAGAAGACAGGCGCCTGTACGAGAGACAAGAGAGACAACAACAAGACAAGCGCCTATACGAGAGACAAGAGAGACACAGAGAAGACAGGCGCCTGTACGAGAAACAAGAGAGACACAGAGAAGACAGGCGCCTGTACGAGAGACAAGACAGACAACAACAAGACACGCGCCTGTATGAAAGACAAGAGAGACACAGACGAGCGACAGAGGCCATTTACATCGACGTGTTGGCTCTGGTTGGAAATTCCGTCTATCAGGGGTTAGTTCCCTTGATTTTGATTAAAGGAGCAGTCTTGCACATAATTTGACATTTTCACCTTTAACTGCTTTAAATCATTGATACTATACTT
The DNA here is from genome assembly GCA_916613615.1 of Steromphala cineraria. Lineage (NCBI taxonomy): Eukaryota > Metazoa > Mollusca > Gastropoda > Trochida > Trochidae > Steromphala > Steromphala cineraria. The sequence goes on from OU744735.1 coordinate 8,184,067, forward strand.
AATCAAATGGTTCAAAGTCAAAGGAATCGAAATATTTTTTTTTTTTAGACAAACGTTTTTATTATTGTTTTGTGGTCTGCAAAATAACGACTTTAGAACATGGCGTCACGAGACTTCCGTTACTCGCGTGTAATACTACCGTCAGATTTTCTATGGCTATGCTTGATTCGTCTAAGAGGCGTATACGCGTGTCACGTGTCAGGCGTAATCCGGGTCTGAAACAGACTGACGTTGAATCAAGTGTATCGGCGTATGCACAGGAAGTAATGAGCATACCTCGATTTTTATTCATGATAATAATTTTGATAAGTTATCATAAAAAGTACTCATGCCACACAAATTAGTGGAATGTCACAAGGAAGATACACTGTAGTTGTCCGTCATGATACGCCGGGTACGCACGTCTTTCAAACCGGCGTATTGTGCGCACAAATGGTACCAATAAACGTTTCCATAATTTAGAAGATTTTTTTTACCGGTGATTTATTCGAAAACTACTCGACAGATTTGTTTTCAATTTTCGTAAATATGACTTAAATATATCAAAGAATAAATTCATAACATGCATTTTTCGAATTTTTTTGCTCATAATTTGCAATACTGCACCTTTAATGGTGGTAATAATAGAAATCACAGGGTGCTTAGACACCCAAAAGCACGGATAATATCTTAATAAATCAAAGAGACACAAAGAGTTTGGACCTATATGTATGTATTATTTGTCCATAATTCATGTGTACTAACTATCTGTTGGTTTCAGTGCCTTTTACGTTTAGTGATTGTGATTTACGTTAGAAATATGAGAAGGAAAAAACAACGTTTTCAATAAAATTTAACTTTATTATTAGATAAAGATAACAAATTAAAATCCACATTTCAGCTAAAAACAAAAACGATATTACACCATAACAACTTTACCTGTCGAAAATAAGTTAACGTTTTTGTCCAAAAACGGTTTTAAATGATTGCATTACAAATTTTAATATGTAAATACCTGATTTTCTGCCATCCAAAAGGGTATTGCGAGTGTTTGCATTACTTTGTTCAGTATACTTTCAAATTTGTTTTTATCTCAGAGCGTTGTCGAGATCAGCGGCGCCCACTGACAGCGAGAAGAGAGAAGAAACCCTGGAGACTCTACAGACCAACATAGCTCTTCTCTTTGAAACAGTGAGTTACAACATAACAAATCAATGACAATTGCTTTGCTTGGACCTAATCGTCAAAGAAAGGTTTATAAAATAAACACAATCGCAGTTTTCCCCAATACAAAAGGAAAGAGACAAAGGGTGAACATAAAAAATTACAAATTAAAAAGACGAGAGCACGAAAAGTCACTGTAGTCACAGGAAGTACGGGGTTTGTCATCTAAAGCGATTGTGACCAGCCTAGGGATCACTACAAGCAAGTAAACGCATCCTTGATGTCAGTAGGGAGCCTGCTCCTTCTGTTTGACAGAGCTTGCTCAAGTTCCTGCTGGCTGTGGCACCAGCTGTCTCAGATGGCAGTAAAGGTGTCCCCAGAGGTGTTCAATGGGGTTCATGTCTAGTGATTAGGCTGGCCAGGGCATCCCAGTGACGTTAGCGTTCTCTAGATAAAGACGCTTACAATTCGGGCAGTTTGAGGTCTCGCGTTGTCATGTTGCAATATCAATCTTCTGGGCGGTTATCAGATGATAGCACTCAGTATCTCATCAATGTATCGCTGGCCAGTCAGATTCCCTCGTCATTTGGCTACAGATCCCTCCCAATACACTGACGACTCCGCCTCCAAATGTGTGAAACCTCTCTAATGCAGTTTGGCGTAATAATTAAATTAAAATCTTTTGCGTTACACTTTTCTGTTATAAAATCAGGCTGCACTTTGTAAAAGTACATTAAATAAAAAACTCAAAAAACATCAATAGGCAATTGATAGATTACACTTGATATTAAAATCACCTCATTATCACATACGTTAGTTTAATATATCATAAGGCACGTTTGGAAGATGGAACTTGAGATTTAAGTTTGTTACCGCTCAATCACATCAGTCAGTTTAATGTGTTAAAGCAGCACATGTTTAATAGATGAAACTTCATATTAATGTTTCTACTTTAAGCAAAAGGATCATCCAGACTTTTTATGTGTATATGGTCAATCTGCGTCTTGTTTTTATAAAAAAAAAGCGTGCTACTGCCTCTTGAAAGAATTCGAGTGAAAGGGGCTATGGCACGTTTTTTGATAATTTTATATTTTAAAAGTTTCACTGATAATTGTACGTTAATGCTAAATGTATTATTTTGATAGTGCAAAAATCTCATAAAAAAAGCAATCATCCATAGTCAGAGGACAAAGTATGAAGATTCACATAAAATCAATTGGCGGCCATTTTGTGTGAACACCTTTAATTCAGTTTGTGTTAGAAACAGGAATCGAATGGCTAAAGTTATATGGCTACGTTTTAAATTTGAAGTATTACTGTTTCATTTAGTATAAAGACATTGTCTTTCAATTGGAAACATTAACTTTTATTTTCCTGACATCACCTTATATTCTCCCTAAAACGTGCTACTGCCCCTTTAAAGGGGCAGTAGCACGTTTTTAGGGGGAATATAAGGTGATGTCAGGAAAATGAAAATAAATAGTTTCAATTGAAAGACAATGTATTCAAACTTAATAAAGCAGTAATAATTCAAATATATAACGTAAAGTTCAGCCATGAGATTCATTTTTCTTACAAAAATGAATTAAAGGTGTTCACAAAAAAATGGTCGCCAATGGATTTTATGTGAAGCCTCATACTTTGTCCTCTGACTATGGATGATTGGTGTGTGTAATGAGATTTTTGACACTGTCAAAATAATACATTTAGCATTAACTTACAATTATCAGTGAAAATTTCAAAATATAAAATTATGAAAAAACGTGCTACTGCCCCTTTAAGGTCAACCATAGTAAAGGTTTTTGTGTGAAAGACTTGCCTTGCTAAGGCTTACAGCATTCTGTCAGAAACAATTGTTTCATGAAGTTACAGAGAACGAAATACGTGATTTGTACACTGAAACAATTTATGCATGGGACATATTCGTTCTGATCAACATTTAATTAAAATCCATTCTCGTATCTATCTGATGATGTCATATATGAATTAAGTACGTTTACAAAAATTGATAAAATAGATTTAAAAAATCGATGAAATGAGATTTTAATTTAAACACCGCATTTAGATATCCGTATTACATAAGCAGCAAGTATGATTTTGTTTTAATGAGATTTGTATGTGTATCTTTTAAGGTGAATATCCGCTTCCGATCTGCCGGGTCTAACATCAACATCAGACTTGTTGGATGCGTCTTTGAGGTAAGCCCGCTCTTATACAGCTGCGTACCTTAATAAGAGTTAAAAGCCATCAAGATAGTGAACAAATGTAACAATGTTATACTTGGGATCACACTATCTAGAATAGTACAGATTCTTGTATTCCATGCGGGATTCGGACCCACACCCTGAATGGGAATTTTGAGATGTGGACATTTGTTTTCTTTTATAAGCATTATTAATTTTCAAATTGCCTGAATACCAAATCAGTGATAACTCAATTAAAATGATAGTTTGAACAGAATTTTTATCAACACGTTTTGTACAGTGTGGAACATGATATATTTAAGAAAATTTTGACAAACGACCCTTTGATCTATCATTTTAGTAACACGTTTTAATTTTAACTAAACTTTTGTTTCAGTATGCATAAATCAAAACAAATTCTGATCAAAATATGTTTTATGGTTTTTTGTATACATTATGCTGCAGGATTGTTTATTTAGCGAATTAATAACAATCAGGGTTGAAATTAAAAAGGCCTAAGGAGGTTCCATGATAATATGTCTGTATCCTATATATACTTATCGGCATAAAATTGTGCAATGTTCTTACTGTTGCAGCTTGTTACCATATATAGATAGTTCGGAGTACGAATGCGCATCTCCCATTGTCATATAAAATTTGATCCTGATGACGTCACCTAATGATATGCAATACTCTCCTACACGTGCATATGTGATTCGCCGGGCGCTGGCTGAATATTCTTTATGTGCATTGGTCATTAATGTTTTGAAACATCTAAATCATTATCAAAACTGAAGTACCTCGTGACTCTCGGGTCTGTGGTATGTAAACAAAGCGATCCCGCCATATTACATGACACATTGGATAGAGAGTACGGCAAACTATAGGATTATCTATTTCATAAAATGATGTAGTAGATCAATATGTTGTTAGTTGCAAGCAGCATGGAAACCTAGCGATAACGTTGATATTTGTTCTAATCTTTTTTGGAGGATTATTATGGGATAGGGACCATTCATTTTAGCAATGTTAAGCAATGGCATTATTATAATATCTAATATTCTATGTATTCCCTTCGAAATTATGAAAAATCATTTTTTAACAACTATGTTGAAACCAAGAGAATAAAAAGGTTGAAATTAAAAAATTAAAAATCATTCTTGAAGATGATGTTTTTTCACATTGTCGAAATTGATATGCAAATTAGAAAGTTCATCTTTTCGTTAAAGGCCGAAGTATTATAACTGGAATTGACATTGTTATCTGTTTGAATGGTCCTATGGACATATGCAAATTACTCAAACTTATTCTTTTATTTATTGAAAAATCATAAGGATTTTCTATTAATATTGTTAAAGATGCTATATCATAGTGCAATAATTTTTAAAGTATTTTTAATGTATACGTTGTATTTTAAGAAAAATTTAGCGACCAACCTTGAGAAAATCGGACCAAAATTCATCTAATAGGAGATAATTTACCAAATAATACCGAAACGGCAGTCGACATAAGGGCGAATCAAGTGTGGCCATTTCACAACTTCCGGTTTCTAAATGTACGCTTGAAAACCGTCTTTGTCGCGCTCAACTAGATTTTATATTCTTTTTCTCTGAATAAGGTATTCGTTGCTGTCAAAGTTGATACCCATCGAACGCAATTACGGTAGTTGAGACACGGTGTAAATCCTACAAGCATAATGATTACGTCACCGAAAGCGGGTTCACAAAATGACATGCCCTTTCTAAGAGGGGTACTGTGCTTGAAGCTTCGAAATAAGTATGTTATTGTTGATTAAACAATCTAAATATGATATCAAAATTTCGACGAAAGATTTTTCTACAAAGTGATGTATTTCATTTCTCAATAGCTAAGTTTCATCCTGAACCGCTTGCAAGTATGATACAGCATCTTTAAATAAGTTGGAAATGACGTTTCTCCGGTCCCAGGAAAATTGACACGATGCTTACATATCATTCTCTCCACACAGAGGCAACTCGGGTATGACTGAGTTGCCTCTGTGGGGAGAGAATGCTTACATACATGAATGACTGGAAATAATCAGAGGGAATTTATCCCGACGTATACCCCAGGCCCCTTTGAGATGTGTAACTTAGTGCAGCAAAATAAACAATCTCATGCAAACGAGATTTGTTTTAAATGCTATATATTCATTGACAATGATGTTTTAAAAATCTTTGCTTGTGGCATTTGGTATTCCCGATCCAATTTAATGTATGGCATTAGTAAAAATCCTTATTTGCCTACATTTACTTCATACCATTGAACTACTGAGGCCATTATGACGCATTTAGTGTTAAAAGGTAAAAAGATCTCTAGTATGATTTAGTTGATTTGTGATGAAATATATTAAAGAATATATTCGCTTTGAAATGACTGGCCCCTACTTTCATCCGGGTACGTTACTCAATTCTCTTCTGATACACATATTTGAATATGCAGATAAGGGTCAACCAGTGTTGGGGCGGGGCGTATCTGCTGTCGAAAGACTGTAAACAACAGCTAACGTTACACATGTTTTTGGTCAAATAAGTCCATTTCCCCTTTGAATTTCGGTAAAAATAAGTGGCTGTGTTCTGATGAGCTCTTCTTTGGTCAGAAAAACGTATAAAAACTATGTTTCATTGATTTTGAGATTTCTATCCGAACTACCTACCATATAATTTTGTTACATTATTTAATTAATGTTGTTTTTAGTTATCTTCAATTTTATATCACTTATGCATGTTTTGGTAAATGTAACGATAGGGTTCTCAAAACAATTTTTAGCATTCAGTTATATTACACAACATATTATCATATAAAACCGATATAAATACAAACAATTCGGTTTGAAATGTTTTTGATTTAGTATAAAGCCAAATCAGCGGTTTCGAACCGCTGTGGTTGATCTTCCCTAATAGTACTGAGTGCAAAGCAAGGCAACAACAATTTCCATCTCTAAATAGCTTTCTTACGCGACCGGGAATCGAACCCCGGTCTTCATAGTGACGGGCAGACACTCTACCTAGCTGCTTCTCCAATTTAAGTAATGATATCTATACAGTCCTTTTAAGTGCTCGATTAGATAACACAAATATTCACTATTAATATTACCATTGCATAGAGCGATATGCATGTAAACAATATATCATGTCCATTTTCATCTATAATTTGGGTTATAAAGAAATAAATGATATGATATAGTAATACTCGTGGTGTTTGATATAGCAAAGTGGAGACCAGAATACGACGGAGAGCGAATGGGTACAGAGAACAAGGGAAGGTCAAGGGTCAGGGTCACTCGACGGGAACCGGATGTTGGGTGCCATCTTGAACTACACAACCACAACCGATAACCTCCAGTCCTATGATGTCGTCGTGACTTTCGAAAGGTGTAGTGAAGATCAAATATAAGAGTTTTCGCATGTTAGTTACGCTCGAAAATTTCGACCCTTTAATCTTTAGTCATAAGAATGATATGAAGATAAAGATGACATGTCCTACCAAAAGGTAACACAGTCAGATCAACAGTATATCCCTTTATCTCAAAGCTTTTGAGGAGGAAGATAAAATGTGTCATTTAGAATGTGTATTTCGTTGTCATCGTTTAATCGTTTCGGGTTCATATTTAACAATTTTGCCAACAATTCCTATATCGACATTTGATCAATACCAAACGGTGTGTAATACCGTTGCATTTAGTCATCGCAACTTTCGTTCGTTCGCCCATAATCATTTCATTAATATCAGAACTAAAAAACTGGAAGATCTTGATCAATGTATCCTTGTATGTGCAACAGTCAGCATGAGTAGATGTACCTTTTTGAATTTTAAAAGTCTTTGGAATTCTGTTTTGGCTGAGTTCATTGAAAGGTAACTTAGAATCAGAACTCAAGAACTGAAATCATTGAAACTTGATATATTGATCAATCAACATGTATAGATGTGCATTTTGAATACCAAATTTTGGTGATCTCTATGGAAACAAAATGGATACATTTCGTGTTCGCAATCTTTCTTAAAAAACATGATATTTGGATATTTGAGGTTTTAAAATTCTAAAGACCTTAAAGAGGTTATGCAATGTATTTTTTCTAAGAATGATAGATCATGATCTCCAGTACCATTATCTATGGGATTGCAATGAGCATATAATTGAGACAATACACACATAAATACTTTAAATACATGTAAGCATTTTATACCCAGTGTTTAGAATGCCGCCGACATTAACAGGCGAACGCTTTGAATAACCATTAGAGCTTGACGCCCCGCCCACCGGGCCTGTCGTCATTTGCATATCTACCATAATGTCTGGAGACAAACCTCCTTCAAACCAAAACGATTCATGTGTTTAATTCTGATTTATTAAAGAGGGCCAGAAGCTAGTACGATTATATCTAAGAAATATTCTGTACTACGGTTGTTGTCGGAATCGCTTTGATGGATGTGACTGTATCAATATGCTGAATATTATATGCAAATCAGTGTGATCCCAAATATAACATTGTTTCATTTTCAATACGAATCGAAACCTTATATATCCTGAATAGATCAACCATTGGTAAATAATGTTTTATTATTTTATTATTGATTTGTGTTGTAAAAGTACGGAGATTGATCATAACGTACTATAGATAATCCACTGTGGCGATATATTTTCATAAGAGAAAACATATCATAACACTTAATATTACCGTTCACACTTTTTCTTTCCTTTCAAATCACCATGATAAAATAATCCGCCGTCTAACATATCTTTATATTGCAATAAAGTCAAAAAAATTAACATTTGAGGTATTCGATTGTAAAAAATATAAACGATTTGTTATTTGTCACTGTCGAAATGATAGTCAGTGTATGTTATGTACGATTCAGCTAACCAGGGGAGTCGCCTTTTTGCGTCTTTTGATAGGGTTTTGAAATATACGATACTACATGTTTATACAATAAAGAATTGGCTTGAATAAATCGTTATTGAGCCGTCGGATATCAAAGCTATCGGATTATACAAAAAATGAGTGTCGATTGTGAATATTTGTATGTTAAAAGAACGATCAAAAATGTGTCATTACCCGTTGAAAAATGACCATTCTAACATGACACGAAAACTAGTTTTAAAATACTGCGTTCTGATTGGTTACTCATAAACATTTTGGAGTAATTATTTCGCCGATAATCACCTCTAAATATTTACGACCGCTTCACATTCCTCCGCGCACGAGTATACAATCTGCACTCAGCGACTTTCTGTTAACAATAGACATGTTGGCGACGACACTTTAAATTTCAATATCAGAAACTTGTCGACATTTTGAAACACCTACAAATTGTAATCGAATAACCAGGTTTTTTGTTCCTGTTTGAAGTGTTTCTTACTGCTTCGCGATGTAAATTAATCACAGTACACATATCTAAAAACAAAATCAACGATCGCAACACCTCTCATACAACGATTCGTCAAATGAACGGAAGCGACTTTATTCGCTGTCACTGCCCCTACCTCTAATTATTTACAAGTGACCACTTTTCCTGTCACAATGTCCCCAACCATGACACAAAATAAAACTTTCTTGACAGCTTCCACTAAGTTTGAAACAGTTCACCGACACGCAGTGAACAACTATTTTCAGAGTAACGTCCCTTGATTTGGTCAGTCCTTGTCGCTCTTGTAGGGGTGATAGGTCGACCCATGGATTTAGGTAAAAATTCGTAACTTTGACGACATTGAAAACTGTTTTCTATTGATAATATGCTCAATAGATTACAGATGAGTCTATTTAAAAACGTGTTTTCTGTATGTAATGACATTTTAATTGTCATGTGTTCTTTATGAAAGTGGACTGTACCGTTGTTTTGCAAGTGAGTGGAACCGGTCTGCACCGGTTTGACCTAATCACATTGCTTTTGCGCAAGTCAAAATAGTTCCACCTTTTTTGACTAATTAGTCATGTTAGAATGGTGATAAATCCATTCTGTTTTTTATTTTGGGGTTGTATGTCGTGCATTCTTTACCCCTAAATAAACATTTCAAAACTCGCAAGCTCGGTTTGAAATTATATTTAGGGGTAAAGAATGCACGACATACAACCCCAAAATAAAAAACCGAATGGATTTATCCCCTAATTAGGTGAAACTACTCACTTACTGCTACGTCATAGAAGGTTGACACGCTCGGGACACGCTTCAGTGACCACAAATTCTGTTCGCCGGGGCTAATTGGGCAGTGTACTTTAAAGCCTTATTTAGGCAGGTTACCGTCCGATTTAGAAAATTCAAAGTTACCTCTTATTCAGATTGCAAGCCCCCTTTTATGAATCCAGAAAGTGGCCATAGAGCATTTCAGTCCCCTTTTAAGTTTAAGCGGTTTTATTGAAATTCAAAGAAATTTCCATTAAATGATACAATGTTAAAAACTCATCTTTTGTGGATTATTTCACAAACAGACTTTAAAGGTATAAAAGTTGAAAAACAGGGAACATAGATGACTTTTTTCTTGTTCATGTTATCATGTTAAAAGAAGTATTCTGATTTATTAGGACCTGTTGGATTTGTCGTTATCTGATAAATTTTATGTGTAAAAGTTGTCAAAATTTACATTTACTCATTTAAATTTCTCTTTGCAGCCTTTTTCTCTATTCATATGACCAAAACCGTAGCTTAGAAGGTATGCGTTTGTATTCTTCTCCTTTGTTCTACTGTTAACCAACTTTGCTATTAATCACCAATTATGTATTCCTCTCCTTCGTTATGTAACCCAACTTTGTTCTTATTTTTCGTATGTGGTTTCTTATCTTTCGTTCTGTTTACCAAATTAGCTATTACTTTCCTTATATGTATTCTCTTCCTTTGTTTTCTTACCCAACTTTGCTATTACTTTCAATATGTGTATTCTTCTCTTGTGTTCTGTTTACAAACAGTGCTATTACCTTCCTTATATTATTTGCAATAGTACAATTAAAGTTGTTAAGGTTTTTACTCAAAGTCAAAGCTTCTATTAATCATCGATTATTGAAAAAGGATAATAAAGGTTCCCTTAATATCGATAATATGCATCTTTTGAATTAAAGATAAAAAACCCAACCAAACAACAATAGCAACCTTCTTCTAACATTTTATTTTTTTATGATGAAGTTTATTGTGAACGTGAATTTATAAGTTGTGTTATGCATTTGTGTTATCTTTGCAACATATTATTCTAATATGTCTTAGTTATCAAAATAATAATCATTAGTGAACATTTCAGTCTTTGCAAGACAGTCGAGCATATGCAGAACCAACTCACAGCCAGTTGTACTGGTTCGCTACGTACATCAGTTTACACTGGACGCTGCTGCCACAACCAAGGGACTCGGCCATGCGTACGTAAAATATTTTTATAGTTATAAAATCTCCACAGAGTCATGAAATAATAGTCATAGTCATGATACAACCTCTGTTCTGATACGCCGACTTTGTGGGATAGGGTAGGTGATGACTGATTGGAGGCAATCAGTGTCAGTTGTGCAATCAGCGACCCGTTCTAAAATCATCATTTTGGCTACTGAATCAAGCAAAAGCATTGTGATATGAACCACCCTTTCCATGCGAGAAGCGTTGTCATTTGTTAAAGAAATTCAAATGGATTTTGGTGCAATTTTTTTCCGCCAGGGGAAACTGCCGGAACCCACGGCGTGATAGAACAGAGGCTGTATCGACATGTCATGACTTGAACTGACTCTGCTGAGAGTGAATGAGTTATAAAGTCATCACGGTTTTTGGCTGCTGTTTGTCATTTTGTCATTTTGGTTATTTTGAGACTAAAGCAATGAAACTTTTGAGTCAAACACAATCAACATTTTGAGACAAAAAGCAATTAGCAATTTGAATCAAAGAGCAAAACGAATTTTGAATCATTATCTATAAGCATTTTGAGATACATCTTTTCTATCGAACTTTAGATAGATCTACCTCTAAAATTATACCATCTTCTAAAAGCATAGGATTCTGCTAGTAACACATATCTACAAACACAAAACCGGGAATTGCAAAATTAACCTTGATTTGAGTTTCTATTAGTGAGGAATCAATGATTCTGTAATGATGCGTCTTACATTCATCTAAATCACTTAAACTAAACAAAGATATATTTTCAAAGAAAGTTGTTACTGAGTGAACGAGCTATATATATTTGACAGTTTGGGAGGTCGAGAAGACGGCGACAACAACAACTGTTCTAGCAGTGACCACTACCTGATGTCTGCTAACTCCACTGATGTGTATGAGTTGAATAGCACCAACCCCTACTACTTCTCAACCTGCTCAGTGCAGTACTTCCATAACTACACGCAGCTACTTCTCGGGTTAGCATTTATCAGCATTGTGCAAACATACTCTTAACAAAAACCAAAAAACACGCATGAACCTTTTTTCTAAGAATATGTTTACTTTTAGTTGAGAGCATCCTCGATAACCCAGCGCTTTCGTTCCGATAAATCTACACTACAAGCCCTGGAAAACTTAACGGGGTTTTACCTCAAACCCAATTACCTTCCTTTGCAATGACTCAGCTAAACGCTTGCTTTTTAACAAACAATGGGATCACTTCTAAAACCACTTTTCTATCCCTCACTATGCCTTTCTTTCCGTCTTTTCCTCATCCTATTCGTTCCGTGTCTCCGTGATCTGTCTACTCTTTTTTGGATGGCACCATCCACGTGTTAAATAGCTGGAAAATTGCTGACAACACGTTAAACCCCAACTCACTCACTCACTTGATGTCGCGAACGGTTGAGTTGTTTACGCACTTGGTGTCTGCGTTTCGTTTCTGATTGGATAACATGTTCGTAAAGGGAGGTAATTGGGTTTTAGATAAACCCCCTTAAAGTTTTCCAGGGCTTGTGGTGTAGATATATCGGAAATAAAGCGCTGGATTATCGAGGATGAGTTGAGAGCAAAAATATCACATAATTTCAATGGTAAGAATGTGAAATTTTACAAGGCTGTAGACAAGTTTGACAAACACGTCGACATCAGTTTTTGTTCTGTTCTTGTTGGTTATTACTCCAAATTTAGCGCCAAAGTCAGTTTATTATTTTGTTATTATATAAAGCAATTATTGATTGACATATTTCTGGCATTGAATGCAAAAGGTAAAAAAGTCTCTTTTACCCATCTTCCCGCAAGGCCCAGATAGCCTACGTTAACGTTATAACGATGAGCTAAGATGAGCTCGTCTCTAACGTGCGATATCTTGGTCTTGCAGGGAAGATGCTTTTACCAAGTTCTTCTCAAACCTTCCCGCATAGCGATGGTCAGTTATTGAAGTGTCTAAAACCTAATGTGAAGTTGACGGGCACGTTTATGAAGTTCATAACATTTACGTTCTAGAGGGGGGTTTGATCTTGTGTTTGAGGGAATTCATGGAGGACCTTGGTCTTCATCTTGACATAGATGTAGAACAAGTGGTGTTTCTTTTATTTGAATTAACGCCATTATGCTTGAAAACTTCCCCTGTCAGGCCAAAACCCTGATGCATTTGATGTTCATGAATGTTGTTGTGGTTCAGACTATCAGCAAAGTTCTCCTTAAACAACGACTATATCAGATCTTGTGTGCTTAATAGTGTTACTTACATTATCACACCCTCTCCACCATATTAATTGACTTTTCAAATACAATTATGGACCAAATTTTAAAAGGGCAGTATCACGTTTTTTCATTATATTTTATCATCCAAAAGTGGCTACCACAGTAGATATCGATTTTCTGAGATCAAGCGATATCTACAAGCGATATCTACATTGTAGATATCGCTACAATCATATCGTCATAATCCTATTACATCATCAGTTAAATGACATCACACGGCTTTGGCATCACTTAGAACACAGATGACAATACTATGACGTCACAAAGTTCATGGGTAACAATGCTATAACGTCATAATGCTGATGACATCACAATGCAATGACCTCACTGTTCAAGAAGTCTAATGACAGTTTTGTGTTCAGATATGTTCATTCTTTTGCTAATAACTGTTGAAAAATGATTTGGATGATAAATAAAATCTCACCCTCGTGTCTTCTGATATCAAATATATCAACATTCGTTGATTAAAGTAAAAATATCCTCGGCAAGCCTCGGATATTTGTAACTTTAATCAACTCGTGTTGATATATTTGATATCAGAAGACACTTGGGTGAGATTCTCTATATATTCTAAAATGTTCACTGATAATTGTACGATAATGCTAAATGTATTATTTTGATTGTGTCAAAAATGTCATAACACAAACCAATTATCCATAGTCAATGTGGCGACTGAAATTTGCCCTTTCTAATTAAAACGTTAATTATCTAAATTGATCAATGATGATGAATGTGTTATCATCCAGTTTCCTTTAGTATATACCCACAGGGTTCAATATTTGCAAAACTATTTTCTATGGACGCACTTTCCCACCTAGGATAACAAAAATCAGGGTTTATCTGCCGGGCTATTCGAATAACGATAATGATTTCTTAAAATGAAAATTAATGATACGCTTTAAATCGAGTTCTGAAATTCCCTGTAGATGTCTAATCATGAGCTATATTTCTGTCTGTACAAAAGAGGCGACCAATCATCGCGCTCCTGTCTGCTGGATGCTCTGCCAGTTTACAACGTTACAAACGTAACTGGTATACTCCCCGGGGAGATGTACGACCCTGATGCTCAGTGCAGACTAGTGTATGGGGCGCAGTCTTACTACTGCTTCGTGAGTACACATTGGTAAAGAATAACAAGTGTCATACACACCATATGTGCAGTACAGCTTGTCATAATTTGACTTGATAACTTAACCCCAAACCCCAAACCTTCAGGAAGCATCACCAGTAAGATTGGGGGGAGGGGGTGGGGACAAGTATTGTAACCTCCACCACCCCCCCCCCCCCCCCCCCCCCACCCCCCAAAAAAAATATATTGATATCATTTGCCCTCTCAGTCTTAAAAAGATTCTGAAATTCAACATCAACATCTCTTGGTATATAACATGTACATGTTGCTCAGTTACAGCAAGATCCTCAATTATCCAGTGTTTTATATTCAATACCAACGTCTCTTACTATGACAAGTGGCTATGTTACAAAAATATTCCCAATATCCGATGTCTGACATTCAATAGTAACAACTGTTACTATGACAAGTGACTACAAGTGAGCAACATCCTCCATGGAAGATGCCCAAGCCCGTTTCCATTTTACGATTGGGGAATAAGACCAGACTAACCCCAATCAAGACAGAGACAGAAACTATCCATTTTCTAACTTGCTGTCAATTCATTGAGGACCAAAAGCAATAATAATATCTTCACTTTTAAACCATCTATGTAGTTGTATCTTGAGCTGTTTGAGTGGCATTCTAGAAGTTGATGGTATAAGGAAGACAAGAGTAATTCTATGGATGAACAACTTCTTTATTGGATGGTGGCGACGTTTCGGTATAGATTCTTATATGCTTGATAACGGTATAAGAATCTATACCGAAACGTCGCCACCATCCAATAAGAAGTTGTTCATCCATAGAATTACTCTTGTCTTCCTTAGTTGTATCTTGTAGACATCTGTACAACATTTGAATTTTGTCAGTGTTATTTGTAGATAATGCGAAGGCAACGCTCGCAAGTATATATCTGACATAGTACCAAATTTAAATGTTAAATATGTGTTTAAATATTTTGAAGTCTTCATAGTGACTGACCACTCTTGACAATAAATATATTTACATTTCTGTTTAAACATGCTAATAAACAATTCTGTGTTACCTACATTCTGATTCAACCAGGCGTAAGATAGACCATACTGGAATAATAAGTCTCGCATTGATGATATATGTGTATTTAGATAGCTGTAACGTTTTAAAGGGAGTGTCCTATACTGCTTTGTACAGAGTTGGTACCTGATTTCATCTCATGATAGGGGTTAAATTGATGCGAGAGAAATCAACGGTGAGAATACGTGAAACAATTAGGAAGATATCATTTTTATGCCCCCAAATCGGAGATTCCGGGGGTATATTGTTTTTCACCTGTCCGTCTGTCTGTCCGTCCGTCCGTCTGTCCGTTTGTCCACAAAAACTTTAACCTTGGTCATAACTTTTGATTGGTCAGAGCTAGCTCTTTGATACTTGACATATAGATCCCTTGTGATGAGATCTTTCAGATGACACCATGACATTTGACCTTGTGACCTTGACCTTGACACAGCGAGCATTTTCCGAAAACTTTAACCTTGGCTATAGTTTCTATACTGTCAGTGCTAGGTCTTTGATACTTGACATGTGTATCCCTTGTGATGAGACCTTTCAAATGACACCATGATATTTGACCTTGTGACCTTGACCTTGACACAGCGAGCATTTTCCGAAAACTTTAACCTTGGCTATAGTTTCTATACTGTCAGTGCTAGGTCTTTGATACTTGACAGACATGTGTATCCCTTGTGATGAGACCTTTCAGGTGACACCATAATATTTGACCTTGTGACCTTGACGTCCGTCTGTCCGTTTGTCCACAAAAACTTTAACCTTTTGACACCATACCGACCAGAGAGAGACTTAAGATCAGCCAATCAACATCTGTTCCAAATCCCGAAAAGGAAACTGAAGTCTTATGGCTTTAGATCTTTCAGCTACGGAGCCCCACAACTATGGAACCAGCTACCAACTCACCTCAAACTTTCAGCATCAATAGCAGCTTTCAAGAAAGCACTAAAGACTCATCTCTTCAAAGCCTATTTCAACTGCTGATAATCAACTTCATCTCACCTTTGCTTGTATATATGTATATTTTGTAGCGCTTTGAGCATACTATATGTGTATGTAAGCGCTTAACAAATTCACTTATTATTATTATTATTATTATTATTATAGCTTTTCATTGGTCAGAGCTAGGTCTTCGATACTTGACATATGGATCCCTTGTGATGAGACCTTTCAGATGACACCATGACATTTGACCTTGTGACCTTGACCTTGACACAGCGAGCAGGATGCATCCGGGGGCATTCGTGTTTCACAAACATATCTTGTTTATGTAACTTTGAGATTGAGATACACTGATCTTTCAGTGAAAATACCCTGTATCTGGCACATTAGGGCCACAGTGACTTTAATCCTCAACGTCATTCTACAGAGTGGCTGTAAAGTTCATCATCTCTTCAGTGACCTTCAAATCGAGATTGCTAGAAATGATTTAACGTAACAAATTTTGGAATGAATGAAGCGATGTGCTCTCCTTACCGGCTGCTCAACATAACATTGTCCTTTTTGGCGAAATGATAAGGATTTCATCATATGATAAAGAACTATCTGACAATTCTTGACAAAACCTATGTTTATCTGATCTCTGGAGGTAGAAAAGTAATAGATTTTTACTTTAGCACAGCCACTCGCGATAATATAATTCTCTCGCATTTGATGAAATAAACATGTTAGCAGTCAATAAAAGACATATATCCTCTATGATTTTTATCATCTCTTGTGTGAATTGAACAGTTGATAAAACTCAATGGACAATGTTTTGCATCGTGTCTATGTCACTTGATTCCAGGACACCAGAACCCTGGGACACAAGGACCTATGTAAAAGACTAAATTGCTACCACCCTCCCTCAGGTAGTTGCTACTTTATGTATGGTGCTGAGGGGACCTCCTGTGGAAATAAGAAGGTTTGTATGCCCCTCAAAACTTAGGGAAACAGAGCGGATGCATTGTTAGTACTTTGAAAACTTAGGGAAACAGAGTAGATGTATTGTTAGTACTTTGAAAACTTAGGGAAGAGTAAATGTATTATTAATACTTGCAAAACTGGATGCATTGTTGGTACTTGCAAAACTGAGGGAAGCAAAGGGGATGCATCGTTAATACTTGCAAAACTTAGGGAAACAAAGTGGATGCATTGTTTTTACTTAATAATCTTATGGCAACAAAGTTTGTAGTACTTGTTATTTTGTATAAACAATATGTTTGAAATCAAATATACTTTAAAATTATAATGGGTGTTACTTGTGGTGCAGATGTCTTTTTAGGAGACACATTTCAAGGGTTATTTTTTTATATCCAAATTTATATTATATTTTGTATAACTTTCATTTATTGTTGTTATTTATTGCGGCCCAATTAAACTGTGGTTACTTGAGATTTTTATAAAACATGTATTTTACATGTGTGACCCAACACCAGCTATAGTGACCAATATACACAGGACACCCACTGTATCGGTCGTGCACCGAGGAATAACTTAGTACGTTTTTGATTAAACGTAATTATATATATATACTTACCTGTTGACTTACTATGCCTTGCCTCCTCTTTGGCATCGGCTTTAACAACCTTTAAACAGACGAAACTACGAAAGAAGAAGATTAGAAATTTTACTCATTCCTACCCAAGGGCATTGCCGAGAATGCCCCTAACCGAGACACACCTAGAGTAACCACTGCTCCTTAACCTCTATTAATACAAGCCAAGCGTGTAGGCAGAACAGCTGAGAGTTCTCATGTATCCTTTGCTTGGCCTAACGACAGAGTCGCCGGAGGGGAGCAAACCACGGACGGGCTGGCCACCAGGAAGCGAAGAAGTCGGAGCATGCGTGTGGCCGCAGTCTTTGCTACCACTTTAACAGGATGTTTGAGGCGGAAAAGCATAGATGTCCATTCCCTCCCACCCTGACAAGAGCGCGTCTTAGCCCATCGCTCTAAGGTCTTGTACTGAGAGAAACATATGTCGGTAATTGAGCATTGAGGCACGTCACATACCGATCTACCAGGGGAGTCCCGAACTCGAGACACAACCCCCTGAAGACTCCTGTGTTTAGTTGCCACTCAATCCGAGGAGGGGCGCGACATTGCGTACTCCAAGATGTGCTTGGCGGTAAGGAAGTGGACTGCCCAAATGTCCATGTCCACATCGTTCACCAGCTCGAGCAACACTGGCAGTAGAGACTTGGCCCTGGTAAACCCCCACTCGTTGATTGATCAAGAAGCTGGTGAACTGTCTGTCAAGAAGGAACTAGCCTCGTTTGGGGACTTGACAGTGCTTACTCGCTAGACGGACTGCATCCAAATCAAGGACATTCATGTGCAAGACCAAGGTGAGCAGCCACCCCTTTGGTGGAGACGGTGGACGAGGCTTGATTCAGAGCTATGTCATGATGAGAAAGATCCTCTCTGATGTGCGGGTTCAGGAACAACTGTAGTGGGTGGATGAATAACCTCCCCCTGCGAGTCAGGTTCTGAGCTAACGTGAGCAACTCAAACACTGTTTGCCACTGGCGTAAGGAGAGTGATGCATCAAAGGCGCGGTTGATTAAGCGATTGTATCACGCCATATGTTCCCTCGTTATGAACCTTTTGAGCAGCTAAGTGTCTAGGATGGCCCCTCAAAACTTCACGCAGGTCTCGGGGACCAGGTCCAACTTCTACAGGTTCACTAACCATCCTAGATGTCTGAACAGGTTTATCGTAAACCTGAGTTTTGCCTCGAGAACGATGTTAGAAAGGTCAGGAGCAAGCCTATTGTCCAAACACTTTAGAAACTGAATGTCGCACTCGTGTAAGTATTGGACGATAGGCTGGGTCACTCATGTGAACAGCCAGGGGGCGGGCAAGATTCTGAAGTGTACGAAACACCACTGAAAATGTCTCCCGACTAGAATGAAGTGGAGGTACCTGCGATCCCGATAGTGAACTGAAATGTGCAGGTATGCTTTGTGGAGATTGAGATGTACACCATGCAGTCGGAGCGCTCCAGAGACTGCCTTGTGATTCACTTCTTCAACTTCCCCTTCTGGGGGTATGATGCTCGGACCCCGGTCCGCGGGACTTTGGGGTTTGCTGACCCGTGGATTAACAGCTATGTCCTCCCCGTCATAAGTCAGTCTTGGCCTTCTTAGGGGTGGACTGACCCTGAGCGTAACCCTGACCCTAACCCTGTCGGTAGTTAACCACAGAATGCTTGGCCATAGCCTGTCGCTGACTCCTGGCAAGCCGATTGCTGGTGAGCCTCCTGATGCGCTCTGAGTACCTCAGGGATGCAACACTGAAGAGGGACTCAGATTCAGTCGGAGCCGGCACGAGAAAAAAAGACTTCTGGTCCGGGTTGAGGCCAGAACTAAGAACGTAATTGTCCCTTGGTAGGACGGTAATCCCCGATGAGATACAGGAGGCTGATTGTACGATCGTCAGCGGGGTCCAACAGGAGTTTGTAAGTAGGTTGAGCAAGACTGCGAGCGGGAGTTGTCTCCTCTCACTGCAAAAGGAAGCCCTTCTGTTTACAGACAAACGAGGTCACGAGCACTGGACCTTAGCAAGCATGCAGAGCGAGTCTAGCAGTCTAGCACAAGTCACAAAGCCATTCAATTCAACACCCAACAACAAACAACCTACCTAGCTATTTGATTGGGAAAGAGATTCGTATTTATTAATGAATAATCTCTTCATGAAATAAACAACAATTAGGCTAGATAAGCATTGAAAAAACAACATTAACAAAAACCAAAATGTCGAGAGTGAAAACACGCCTGACTGCTGAGAGGAGAGCGAAGGTTCATGGGAGTGACGTCATGAGAGCACCGCTTAATTGCCCTTGAGTAGGGATGAGTAAAACCCCTACTCTTCTTCTTTCGAAATTTCGTCAGTGTTAAGGTTGGTTAAACAGATGCCTTAGAGGAGGCAAGGCATAGTAGGTCTAGTCAAAGGACAGGTATTTAGGTAATAGTTAAAAATACTGTCTCTATCGGGGTTCGAACAAGCGGGGATATTCTCTCCGCGTCGATCTGAATTCCAATTACTTTCATCACATGTTGCTGTTACCAGTTTAGCGCAGACAAAATCCAGTCATAATCTATCCAAACACATCGTGTCTTCTTTTCATAGCGTTTAGAGGCGATCATGTATGATTATGGTACACACTGGAGTTACCTGCCACTAACACGATAACGAAAGCTTTTGCCGACGTCCTTGCGACAAAGGTAGGGGCATTCAAAGCGTGGCAGAAGGGTTATCCCGGCTGGATCGAACCCCGATAGAGAAGTATTTATTATAACCGTATTGCCACTATCAAGCACCCGGGCATCTCTTGATCCCCTGGCGCTCATTAGAGGCCCCGCACCAAAAGGAGGCCAGCTGGCGCTTATTTCTTAAATAGAAATTCTAAATTTGTTTTCAGTCCTCTGGATTTACAATGATTATGAAAAATTTTAACATCATTTAACATCAATATTATTGGTTAGACCCAGTGCTTATTTTCTCATTTAATTACCCTTGACTCCTCGGGGCTTATGAGAGACCCCGCGCTTATTGCACACCCGGCGTTTATTAGAGGGATTCGGATTTTTTTCTCCTGGGAAGGTTGTTTTAGATCAAACTACTGATTACTCTTAAATAATAATAAAAACACCAGTGTATTATAGCGGAGTTTAATTAATCTACAAAACTTTCTTTTTGTTTACTCTCTTTCACAGTGGTGTGAATCTGGGGAATGTTTGTATTCGGAAGATGCGCCTGTCACAGATGGTAAGAAAGACTGTTCTATCACCATATTAAGGTAGAAAGAGAGAATATGAAACTCGCCTGTCAATTTCTGCATGGCGCTTTAATACAAAACTTTCTACTCATTTATTCAAATTCTTATAATACCTTATTGCGTATGCATGTATTCAAAGATACACACTTTATTTAGAAGGCTGGGACACAATGAAAGATAAGCCTTATGACTTACAACTTATGTTCTTATGTCTTACCGACTTCGGACCTTCGTCATGGCGGTTCTTGTTATCCGTAAGGTAGCTAAATAATGTATTCATATGGGTCCTGTATAATTGTTTATGTGCTGTCCTGTTAGTATTTCATGTCTCATTCTAAACGAATCCTTTAATATTGTTTATGTCATCATTAAGACGTCTGTATCCATGGAGATCAAGGAGGAAGATTTAACTTTGACATTATGATGACCTACAACCCCTACTTCTGTTATTACTCCAACGTCCAGGTTGTTTGCTGTCAGTCCTGCAAGAACTATAACGTGACCGACGAATGTATGCATGATATCATAAAAGAGGGGTTTGAACGACGAAACATTTTCATTTAAATAATGGTGATAGGAAAAGCAAGATTGTCTTAAAAACTTTGTATGTGTAAAAGGTATTGTATTCCGAGTTCATCAGCATCAAGGCGACTTTCTATTTATATTTTCCACTTCATTAGACAATTACAATGTTTCGTTTTGAAAACCACTTCTGAATTCTATTTAATAACTTGAGTTTTGATAGATATAGAACTTTAAACAATATTGTTAAAATTAAACACTAATTACCTTGTCTTGTGACCTACTCAAACTTTACATTTACTATTGATTTTGAAAATTCTCGAAAGGTAGTCGTCTTCTTTCTATTGTTTGTATCCAGATTGCCCATACGGTGACAACGAATACGCAGAGCGCAATTGCACACTGACCGGATGTAACGTGACGTCATACACGGAATCCTGTTGTGAAACATGTGCTAGTTTCCGGACAACAACGACATTGACAACCGAGGAGATTCCATTAACAACATCTACTACAACGGCTACTACAACTACTATCCCTTCTACGATATCTACTTCAACTGAAAAGACCACCCATTCTTCTACTGAATTTTTTACCGAAACCTCTACATCAACGATTCCTTCAACCTTAAGACGAAAAACCTCTTCAAATATGCCAACGTTCTTCTCGCCCACATCGTACCAGAGTCCAGAACCATCGTCAACCAATGAGGTCTCTTCAGGAAGTCACGTGACAGAGGAGGTGTTCTTAACTAGAACGGACGCTAGCGTGACTTCGGAGGAACATCCAACGACAGAGAAAACAAACGTGGAGGAGAACTCATTGCTAGGTATATTGTGGTTTTATTGGAAATTGGTCATTTACGATGACTACTTAAGTCATAGCAAGTAAAGGCATTTCATTTTTCGAATATATCCAATGACAAATTAATTGGTGGTTGGTGGAATATTAAAACAAGTGGAGAACCCATTGCTAGGTACATTAAGCATATATTTGATTTGTTTGGTCCATAGTAATGAGAAAGTACGTCATGGTCAGTAAAGGAATTTCATAATTCGAATATATCTGATGACCAGTTAATTGGGGATTGGAGGAATATCAAAATAATCTTTACAAATTTACAGTCGATCGTTGAGAAGCAAAACTATCTAACTCAGAGGTCCGTTCAGGACAGGTAGCAAAGGAAGCGCTCAATGAGCGCTACCTTTGCTACCCTCCAAAACGAGGCTGCTCAATGAGCGCTAAGTAAGCGAGGCGAGCAACCGGAAATCATACTAGTGTAAAGGACAAATTACAACGTGTGAAAGAGGATATGTATTGTAGACGCGCGATTTGGAGCCGCGGCTGTTACTTGATTGCGCTTTAGTGTTCCTAGCTGTTTAGTATAAGAACTGAAATAAACGTAACAATGTAATTGTACATGTATCTAGATATTTATAATGATTTATTGTTACAGGTTTAAGTTTGAAATTAAGTTATATATGGGTATGCCTGAATAATTACTTACTTTACTTGCTTACTTGCTTACTAACTTATTACTTAGATGTTAATTAATATGAAAGTATAATTAAAATGATAAATATAACTTTATTATCTTATTGAGCATATTCTACTTATTTGGGTAATATTTTCATTAAAAATATAAAAAGCGAATTAAACTAATCATCCTTGAATATTTAAAAAAGATTGTTTGATAATCTAAATTTTTAGCGCTTTGATAAACAGTTTTTTATCGATAGATTTAAAAGGTAAATTTTTTTCCTAAAAGCGACTGAATGATTTTGTCAACCAACACATTAGGTTTGTTTAAGGATGTTAATGGTATTTTGGCTTTTCCCTGTCTACATGTGATACCATTCATCGATACCAGGATCGAAGTGCTATTCAAGAGCATAACTAGTCCTTGCATGATAACATGCAGTGTAACTATAACTGGTGGAGAGGCTATTTTGTTAACCAAGCCCCAAAAAAACATCGACGTAGTTGAAAACAGTATTTTGAGGTTTTAGTTCAAACATTATTAAAAAATGCAAAAGGAAGTTATGGGACTACTATTATGCATGCAAGAGTCATTAACGCATGAGTAAACAAAAGCTTTATTAAATATATGTAGGAAAGACTTTTGTGGATTGGTAGTATATTCACATGAGTGCCAATGCTTTTGCAAATAGCTAGGTGTGCAAGATAATTTTAATGAAATTCACTTTTTACATTGTTTTGTCAATTTCATTGTTACAACATAACGTCATTTTGTAAATTCCTTATAATAACATTGTATTTTGAGTGTGCCCTTTGTAATCTAAACCAGCTGTGTAAAAAGGATTTTTATCTTTACACAAAGACGAAACATTAATTTATAACATATAGACATATAATTGAAGATGTGGGAGCGAATTTGTGTCATGTTCGAAAATAATATTTGAATATCTCTGGCATGATAAAATCTAGGAGTTAACATTCCCTTCATATGATGTTGGGTTAAACATCACGATCCCCTACGTTGAATTTCGGGGCTAATGCTTTGTTCGCATGCACAACGTGTATGCAATATCAGTGTATAAAATAGATTGAAAACCTAGCCTGTCATGAAAAGTAATTGGTCGATTCCTTAGGGAAAAATAAAGAAAACGAATTAAAAGTTATCAGTTCTGACCAAAAAGTAACCAGTCCTGGCAAAAATTAACCATTTTTAGGACTGGCGGACGAGCTATATTTTAAACACTGGCAATATTACTCATGTTTGTTTGAATAGTAAATTTGTTATGCGTTCGCTAGAGTTGTAGGCAGTAGTGTGTAAAGACACGGGAAAACATAAAATAATGAATATTAGAAGGATATATAAAAAACTGTCGCGTATATACCAATTCTCCTCCCCTATAGATTATTTACGAGTGTTTAAAGGGGATTTGGTACTTTTATCATATATGATTTATATGTGATTATATGGATTATTCTACCCCCGCCTTACAGCGTAAGCGGGGGTATATAGCGTTCATTCTGTCCGTCCGTCTGTCCGTCACAAAAGTTTGTCCGGAGCATATCTCCTAAACTATACAACCATGATCCCTAGATGTGCCTTTTGAGGGTTAGACCAACACATTATTTTTATTTTTTTGCGGTTTCCATGGAAACATGACTAAACCATTGACTTTATGACCAAGCCCTCTGTCCGAAGCATATCTCCTCTACTATTCATGCTAGCTTCATCAAACTTCATACACTTATCAACCATGATCCCTAGATGTGCCTTTTGAAGGTTAGACCAATAAATTATTTTTATTTTTGCGGTTTCCATGGAAACATGACTAAAACAGTGATTCTATGACCAAGTCCTTTGTCTAGAACATATCTCCTAAACTGTATACATGTTAGCTTCACCAAACTACAACTTTAACCAATATTAATCAGTTTTATTATTTGAAATTCTTTGAACAAAGTTGAAAGCGGGGGTATGTGAGCTCTGCTCGCTTCTTCACTTGTTATTTCAATTTCCTATGTGTCAAAACTTAATTTTCGTAAGGTAAATGATAGTTCTTTTAATTTTGCTATTCAAGTATTTAATTCTATCAGTCACAACAGATGATCTGTTGGCACATCGTCGCTGCTAGCTGAGAAATATGTTATACTAACTTTACTTTGGGACCGGTATTTGGTCTCCATGATTGAAATAGAAAATATGGAAAATGTACAGAAATTTCAAAAAACACAAAACGCAGAACGGTTACAGCAACAATGTCCATGGTTGACTGCACCATGCAGGTATTAGACATCTGAAACCTCATACTATAATAGCTGCCCTAAATGAAATTAAACTCTCTATTTATTAACAATGGGTTGCATAATGTTTTGTGAAGTAAAACAAAAGTTATACAATCTATATCTCTATAGTTCTGAGCCCAAATCACACTTGCGTCTATAAACGTAGTGATCCGAACGTAGCAAAGCGTAGTTAACTGTACTTAAAT
Source organism: Steromphala cineraria (assembly GCA_916613615.1). NCBI lineage: Eukaryota > Metazoa > Mollusca > Gastropoda > Trochida > Trochidae > Steromphala > Steromphala cineraria. The sequence goes on from OU744735.1 coordinate 8,209,424, forward strand.
TTAGTTGATCTATTTTGCAGTTTTCCGTATTCAAAAGGTAGGTAAAGATTTGAGAGGAATGTAGTTTGATTTGTGGCTTTTTTGGAGAACGTTTCAAGTAACGTGGTTAAAGTCGGGCGTAGGGAATTGTAAATGTGAACGTACAGCACTATAGTTAAACCTATTTATGAAAGTACTTAAACGTATTAAACCTTGTCCTCGAATAACTAGGGTTAACTACACTTCGTTAGGTATGAAGTCCGTTCTACTACGGTTAGTTACATTCTAGTATTCTACGTTATACTACACTGAACTACATCGTTTCAAAAGAACGTTGAAGTACAGCAAACTAGATGTTAGTACGTCCGCCTACGTTAATTAAACTAAAAAACTACTACACTTAAAGGGGCAGTAGCACACTTTTTGATAATTTATATTTTTAATATTTCACTGATAATTGTAAGTCAATGCTTAATGTATTAATTTGACACTGTCAAAAATTTCATTACACAAGCCAATCAACTATAGTCAGAGAACAAAGTATGGAGATTCACGTAAAATCCATGGGCGGCCATTTTGTGTGTACACCTTTAATTCATTTTGTGTAAGAAAAAGGAATATCCTTTCTAAACTTATCATTATATATTTGAATTATAACTGCTCCATTTAGTTAAAATACATTGTCTTTCCATTGGAAGCATTAATTTTCAGTTTTCTGACATCACCTTATAATCCCCCTAAAAACGTGCTACTGCCCCCTTAAAGAACTAATACCCTGAAATGCGATAAACCACACCTAACTAGGTAGCTGGACGTAATAAGGATCATAGGGACAACTCATGATCAAACGTTTGAAATACCAACATTTGTCAATGAAAGAATTTTCATTCAAATGGAAATGAAATTCATTTGCAACAAATTTAGCATTTATATATATTTATAAATATATAATTGCCATATTTATCAAAGTGTATGATGTATTTGAAAACAGAAAAATCCACCAGTGGACCTTTTTCTAAAAGTGTACTCTAGACTTGGTGTTTTTAGATTTCTCAAAGGTTTTTATATTGTTTCATACAGAAAACATTTGTCAATTTCAGGAAAATAAATTGCTTATGATAGTCACAACCAAATGAAACTTTTGTGAAACAGTTCGTTATTACGTTAAAAACAGAACCCTATAATTGAACACGGGTTTCCGTCGGTTTATCTATTTTTTGTAACATACATGTGTATATAGGTATGTTTATTATACCTATCTAAACGAATAAAGTTTATGAATAATCATATATCAACAATATTCACAATATACATTTCACATCATTCATCTTAACTAGCAGCATTTGGGCAATCAAAGCTAACATTCAAATAAAATATACGAAACCTAATGTGAAACTGTTTAACAACATGTACCATTGCTGGTAACACAAACTAAAAAAGTATAGCAAGTATACAAAGTAATGCAATTTTGATAAATTAAATACCCTATAATAAGGATAGTTGGAAAAATGGTCTTTATTCTCCCTCCTAAAATCTTACATTGAAGGCAATGCATCATTTGCTTTATAGGTCTTGGACAGACTAAGACCATGAAATTCTATAATACAACAACAAAGTGATGTGATAATAGTATGTATCATTATTCAAATTTTGATCGCTCAAGTAAAATGTGTCCTACAACCTCCATTTGTCATCATTGCTTAAACTAATACCTTATTTAAATGTACAGTCAAACAGTGTACATAACTGTACATAATATCGATCTTTTGTTGAAAACAAATGACAAAATCTGCGATCAAACAAATCATATGCACACGGTGACGAATGCAATTTTTAAAACTACGGTCAATGAATATACGCTCTTCTCCAGAGGTAGATAATTAAACCTTTAACTGATTAACTAATAACAAAATAATGATAGAGGACTAAGAATGCAGCCTTGTCTAACGCAACCTATCAACATATTCTGAACCGTTCAAATTATAAAACGTAGCTCTAGGCACTGTCACAGTGATAACAGATCAAACCAAAGAAGACACAAAGAAACACATAAAGAATTAAATAAATCCCATTTTTAAATATACACTATAGAAATATATACTAGTATATTGCATGGATAAGATATACATTAGGTATTTTATGTCAACCCATTGAGTTCAAACGGCAGCTGAAAAACGTCCCCTTTTGGTTCCATTCCATTATGGTAAATCATTATTCAGTAGAGAAAAACTCACCCAGACTCTTCTTACATTAAATGGATTTACACAAGTCTATAAAAGATACAAAATTCTGAGACTATTGTTTACTTTGATAATACAACATCGTTTATCTATGGCAAATATTGAAACACAGCACCATAGGCTTTCAAGGCGGGTGATTTGAAAGCAGTGGGACTTAGTTATGTTAATGACACAATATGATTGTGGTTGAAAACTTGATGATGCAAAATAACTGTGATGTCATGTCATTGATGTGGGCAGGGCATTATTCAAAGGGTTAAAATGTTATCACTTCTGAAATAGAGAGGAAACTCAATGATATTCACGAGTGGCTTAACCCATGTCACGAGATGAAATAAACCTTTTATTTGGAAAACTACGTTATGTATTCTATCTATTATATCATTTTTATTGGCACATGTATTTGAAATGACTTTAAAGCTGCATAGTTGTCCAAATTTGTTCAAATTGCTGAAAGTAGTTCCGGCATCTAAGCAGTGACGATATATTATATATATATTATATGGTCACAGTGAAAATATAATATATCGTAACTGTTTCCTGATAGACAGTTTATTTCACTGATAAATAGAGGATATCTGTCTCTTCTTGACTAATACCATGTTTATCTAATCGATTAAGGTAGAAAGTTTATATTTTAACGAGATGAGATAAACATGGTATTTGTCAAGAACTGACAGATATTATATTTATTGTATGATGAAATCCTTATAATTAAGTCAAAAAAGTTCAATTTCATGTTGAGCGGCTGCTTAGAAGAGCCCGTCACCGCGGTAACAGTGTGACGTCATATGAGAATTCATGTTGAACTTGACGTCACACGAATGGTGATAAAGTTTATCACCACTCAGTAGAGTGACGATAAAGGTTATCGCCACTGTAGCCAGATAATGATAATGATAATGAATTTCTATAGCGCCTGTTTCCAGAAGTATTCCTGCTCAACGGCGCTGAAGAGTTTTAGAGTTTATGAGAGAGTTTGTTTGAGTTGAACAAGTGAGTTTTGAGGGCGTTTTTGAAAGAGTCTTTGGAGTTGATTTCTCCAATAGTGGCTGGGAGGCTATTCCAGAGTTGTGGGGCTGCGGCTGAAAAGGCTCTGTCGCTCATTGCTGTCTTAGTGGGTGACTGGGAGACAAGAACAGAGTTGCTGGAGCGGAGAGATGTATTGGGTGCATGGATATTCACAAGGTCCTGTAGGTATTTTGGAAAGTCACTGTCATAAATACACTTGTGTGTCAGAAGGAGGTTGACAGGGAGCCAGAGATAGAGGGTTTATTTCACTGATAGAACAGAGTATCTCACCCTCAATCATAAAATAAATCCAGTATTTTATCGCTGATCACATGATAAAATGCTGCAATCCTGGAAACCCTTATCTGTTTAGGTGAGTTGTAGAAGTTTGAAAGAAAACATGAAACAATTTTGTTACGTTACCTCAGGGGTAAAAAAATGAAAAGAAAAAACCTTACACATGTCAATTTATAGATCTATCAGTTTTAGCGAAAATAACCGTAGTTTGATGTATTCTACTTTAAATAACGCACTGAAGCGTTCTAGTACTACTTAGTAGCTCAAAGTAGTAAACCTAGAAGAACGTAGCCCGTACGTGATACAACATCCGTAGTTCGTCGTTCTGTTACTTAGTATAACGTTCTAATGTGCAGTTTATCGTAAATACAAGTGGTAAGCCATATTGGATTGAAACGTTGTTTTACGTAGTTGCAAAAAGTGCACATAATTTTAATCACGTTGGAGTTTGTGTGACTACGTTCAATCAACTAGGTTCAACTGCATTTGTTAGCGTATGTGTGAATCCCCCTTTAGGTATTATTTTTTATTATTACCTACGAGGGCAGTCATACAGAGGTTCATATTTTTCATTTATCATCCAAAACTGTGTTCCACAGGAGATATCGCTTGTGGAAGATCAGGCGATATCTCCTAGGAGATATCGCTTTGACAGTAGATTTTCAACAATGCCCTGTAATCAGAAAATACATGACATCACAAACGTTTTGCATCATCAGTAAAGACGTCATAATGCTATGACGTCATAAACACAACGACATCCCAATGCTATGACGTCATTAACATGATGACGCCATAATGCATGCGCAATGACATTACTTCTTTAGGAGTTTTAGGGCTATGCAGTGTCTAAAGATGTACATTTGTCATGCTATTGTGATATAAAATGATTTTGGATGATAAATAGAATCTCACCCTCGTGTCTTCTGATATCAAATATATCAACACTCGTTGAAAAAAGTAAAATATCCTCGGCAAGCCTCGGATATTTGTTACTTTTATCAACTTGTGTTGATATATTGATATCAGAAGACACTTGAGTGAGATTCTCTATATGTTGCCCTAGGGCAAAATAATTTTTTTTCATTATGACGTCACGTTATTAACAATGCTTTGACGTCACGGTTCACCAATGACGTCACAATCTATACGGACCGGCGGCGGCTATTCCGCCTATGCTTAGAAGTAGGTTTTGCGTATTTTCTTTAATTTGGAGGGTTCGGTAATAAACAGAATATTATATTCGTGCCGATGACATACTATGTTTACGACATAGGTGCCTAAATATCAATATATCCCTCGCTATCGCTCGGGAAATACTAATATTTAACCACTCGTGTCGTAAACATCGTATATCATGGACACTCATATAATATCCTCTATTTACCTACGAGGGCAGTCATATCGAGGTTCATATTTTTCATATGTTGCCCTAGGTCAAAATATCACTTTTGCTTTGTGACGCCACGTAATAAACAATGCTTTGAGGTCATGCTTTGCCTTTGACGTCACAATCTATGCGGGCCGAAGGCAGCTACTCAGCCCATGCTGAGAAGAAGGTTTTGAGTATTTTATTTTATTTTGGATCTACGGTAATATAGAGGTTATCATGCGAGTGTGTTTTGGGATCGTAAATATCCTGCATTAGGAATAAACATTGTATTTTGCAAACCTTGGCGAGCTAAATATATAGTGTTTATTCCTAATGCAGGATATTTACGATCCCAAATCACACGAGCATGATAACTTCTTTATCATACAATGTCATTTTATGATTTAATCCGAAAAAATGCCTGATAATACTTTTAAATAGTTGACGTTGTTTTGAGATTCGCGCATTGATATATGCAAATGAATAGAGCAATGACGTTGAATTAACAAAATATAATTCCTCCTTATAAATGCCTTTTATTTTAGCTACTTTGTCAGGACTCAGAACTTTTGAAATTTAAAAAATCTATGAAATACGGTGATTTTAAAAATTAAAAACATTTTAAATGGTCTTTGGTGGGACCGAACTGACGTTCTTTCATGAATCCGACGTCATCGAGAGGACGAGTCAATCTCACCAAGGGGCAAGAGTTGCTTCCTTTCGGCTACGTTACAATGGCAGCTTGCGCTGAAAAGCGAACATTGACTGCCGGAGAGCTAAACTAGATGATAGTTTGTGGTTTTCCCAATCCAAACTTAACAACATTAAAGGAAAGAACATCGAAAATGGATAACTGAAGTGTTTGAACATGAGACTTGGAACTGCCTTTGGTACCTGTGAGTAAAATTCTTCGGTCGGTTTCATTCAACCCGTGTTTTGGCACTACTAAGTCATGCAAATGGCTAAATATCAATACAGTGTTGTTGATATTTCTTAGATCAATGTCTATACAATATATCATTCATATTGTAATGTCTCTCTCCGTTACTAAAGGCGTTAAAAATGCTAACGCTTGTGACGTCATCGGAATTTTTAAAAGAAGTTCCGACTTTGTCCTTTGAAATTTGCATCGGTATCCGTATATGACAAGTAGCCACGCCCAACGGATATCGAAAATATCCGTTGGCTTTATTATGCCGAGAACACTCGTGCCTAAATATCAGTATATCCCTCGCTCTCGCTCGGGAAATACTAATATTTAGCCAATCGTGTCGTAAACATAGTGTGTCTTGGACACTTATATAATATCCTCTATATATTATCTATTATACTACCGTGTATAACATTGAACTACGTTGCTTTAATTTACATTAAAGAATCTTAGGTACAGTAAACTAGACTTTAGAACGTCAGCTTATGTTATTTAATCTTTTAAACTACATGTTGTAAGGTTTCATTTTAACACATTGACGTTAATTTAAGTCATTCAACATATAACTATTCTCAAGTAAATATTAATAAGCTGAACTTCAATAAACCACACCTAACTACATGTAGGATTTATAGTGAAAATATAATTCATTTTCCCGTTGGCAAAGAATTAACATTCCAAATTTAACAGAGTCTTTGATCTTTTTGATGATACACTTAATCTACCAATGTACCTATTTTCAAAAGTGTTTCAAAAGGATTTAATATATTTTCATACAGAAATTTTTTTTAAATATGTTTCAGTTTCAGATAATGATTAAATGCTTGTGATAGTCACAAGCAAGCGAACCTTTTTTACAAAAAGATATTCCTATTTATCAACACCTTGTGCTTTCTAAAACAAAATAAACAGTATTTCGCACAGAACAATATAAAGACAATGTAATATAACATAACTGACAGGCAAAAGAAACCTAACACCTCATTTAGTTTCGATTTAACAACGATTTGAAATATATATGACGCATTTGATTATGGAATCATCAACATTAATCATATCTACAATATTTCATATGAATTGATCGTTGATTGTTTCATTTTTTTTTAAGATATCATTGTTTAAGAAGACCGGGGTAAAAAATGAAATTTACACCAACATGACCCCTACCATGTTAGAAAGGGTGTAAATGAGTTGAAAACAAGGTTTGTTTTGTAATTTTTTTGTAAAATATAGCTTATATATCGATGGAAATTTGTTGTTTATTAAAATTAATATTCCAAAAACAAAAAATAAAAAATTTCAATTCCCCCCCCCCCCCCCCCAAAATCAAACACGTGTAGAAGTATTCTTTGATTGATAACTAAAGGCCTGCACTGTTCTGTTTTAGCGTACGACGTCTAAAAGTTAAAATATTTGTAATTGAAGATTATGTATATGATGAAAGCAACTAAAGTGTTAGGTTTCTTTTGCCTGTCAGTTTAGTATTGTTTATGATAAGTACCTAATCCTTGAACCAAAAAATAAGAATAATGAAGTATCATCAAAACTAAAATTTATTCAATATTCCCCCAAAATAGGACCAATAAAAGTTATGAATAATATAGTATCGACACAAATTTAATTACGAACATTCACCAAAAATAGCAGCATGTAAGCAGTCAAAGCTTGCATCCAACTCAAACTTACAAAACCTTATGTGAAACTGTATTACAAAATTCCATTGCCGGTAACACAATATTTCAAGTATATTAAGTATACAAATAATGTTTTGAATAATGAACTAGTTATCTTAAAATCAAGAATTTATTAAAATAGTTGGAGAAATGTCCTTAAATCATCTTCCAAAAACCATAGCTGAAATGAAAGCATTTTTCGCTCTATTTACCAGGACAAACTAACACTATAAAACTATATAAGAAAACAAAAAACAAACAATTTAATTACGTAGCATTTGCAATATTAGCAACAATAATCGACTAAAGGGTTCATGCAACCGTCACTTGCCACCTTTGCTTTCCTTAAATGTACACACAGTCAAACCCCATCTTTTCACAAAATTTCATAAGCATTGAGATATTTTCTAAAGATTAATCGCGAAATCTGCGGAAAACATGTATATTAATTAATCACAGCACAAACCAAAGAAAATCACTATTTACTGGATAAAAATTCTTATCAACACAATATATATATCACCTTTTTATAAATAAATAATTTGCGTTGGTTATAAACATCTAAAACTAAACGGAAACGAGAAATAAAAATAGAGCTATTTGTTCTATAGCTTATCAGGCTTCATTTTCAATTTTGCTGTGGGGTATGGCAAATGTGGTGACAAATCTTAGAATTAAGTATATATGCGATGTAAATTCAGATACCTGTAATCAGTACAGAAAGGGAAACAGCTCAAGTATTAAATTGATAATGTATGGTATAGGATCAAAAGGTTCACCAAGCCCTAGGATCACCAATTTGTAAATTATAATCCTCGATAGCAGGAGTGTGTACACAAGATTCAAGCTTTCTAGGCCTTTTGCTTGCAAATGAAATCAGGTTTTAAGGGCGTGGCATTAGTGGCCCCGATAATCCTCATTACTTTCACTTATTAGGCCTATTACTTTTGAAGAATGAAATGAAAATAGGGTTTATGAGCTTTTTTACAAAAACAATCCTAAGGAAAGAAATTTAATGTAAACAGTTTCACAATTTCAATAAAACAATATTTCCATCAACAAAGAAGATATAGGTTATGAGGAAAATCAACAAACCTTCCTTTTTTCACATCTTGACATTTTAAACATGGGAAGGGTTACGTTAGTATACAATAATTCTATTTCTTATCCCTGCTTTCTTTTAACCACTTTAGTTTACAAAACATTAACTAGACACCAATTATTATATTCAAACTACTGCAAATATGTGTTATTTTTAACAATTCAACGTAATACATCAAATGCCTCTTATATATCAAGTATTTAAAACAAATTGTTTTGTGTACTTTATTTTGTCTTGCGGGTTCCATCACATACCTGCTACAATCGCAGTGAAATAATAATCGATTCTAACACGAAAGGTTTAAAGCCAATTATGCAATGTAGATCTTCTCGGTATGATATTACCTTGTTAATTGATTAACAGCAATCTGTTTAAATGACGTAAACATTATTACAATTGACCCCACTCTCCCAATATTATTCTCCTTTGGTTGGGATTTAACCGTGTCTTTATTTGTCAATCTTTATTGTAGTGCTCAATTTGCATCAGTTCTTTAGTACATTAAATATATTGCAAACATTCTCAAAAAATTGGCCTTAATGTTCTATGTTCAAATGAGTGGAATTTATGTGGACAATCTTTCAGCTGAAGGAACAGTCGTCCCTTTTTAATATTGTGTATAATTTATTAGGATGTGCTATTAGTGAATCTAAAAACGCACCATATAAGGAATTGGAGTTAAAACGCAACTTTATGTACAAAAAAGTAGCCTATGTCCCAGATTTATGAAACCAAGAACATTATAAGTTATAACACATAACAATCAGTAATGTAGGACCTACATCATTCATACATAAGTTAATGTATTTCTTAAATAATTGTTTATCATATAAAAACATATAACTTTAATAACGTCGATGTTCCAAGCATAATATTTAATTTTCCAAACGATGTAATTCTGCTTTTGCATGTATGTGGAAAGTATACTATTAGGATATACACTTACTCTAGGCCTATCTATGAATAGATAAACAATGGTTAAAAATATGTGGCTTAACAAGAGAAAGAATGTTTTAAAAAGTCATGCTGTAAGCAGTATTATATTTCTTGCTTTCTTTTTAATTGGATTTGAATATTTTTGATCATATCTCTAACTGAGATAGGTTTTCTGCATAATATCCGTAAAGAACCCTGTTAAGATTTAAATGCTTCTGTCTGCCATTAACATTGTCAATACCGAATAAGTTACATGTAAATTGCTTAAAACCTTGCCAAAAATAATCACTTTATTTGACCTTATGTTGTCTTATTGAAGTTTTTTAATTAATGGTGATAAAATCAATAAGGCCATATATGTGACGGTTCATGTTAATGTTCTCAACATTCAATATCAATAAGTTAAAGATATATATTTTATACCTCATTAAATGAAATATTAAAATTATATTTTTATTAGTTTTTGAATGAAAGAAAATAGACGTTTACGCGTCCAACTCAAAGTGGCTCGGCTTTACCGAGTATGCCCACGGAAAAAGTGTGCGTGCCGTGCGTGTCGTGCGTGTAATACAATTGTATTACCGTAATCTCTTTCACGTGTTGTAAATTGTACCGCACCGAGGAAAGTGAGCGAAAACATTATGGCTGCCCGTGTCTCACAAAGTGAGGACAACAGCCAGCCGATTTCAAATATAACCTATCACAAACTTCTTAAAAATAATGTGATACTTTTAGCTGGTGCATCCTTATTCACCTAATAATATATGCTTCTTAAAAAAAATCGATGACAAAGAACTATTGTCATCAACAATTTAATCGTGCACATGTTTAATCCCGACAGCGAAGGGATAACTCTTCCTGGAATTGAAAAATTATCTCCCTTAACATTCCGCTTACTATTGTGCCGTTCAGGATAAAGTTGCTCAATATTGAGCGCTCAAGTATCGCTCAATGAGCGCTCAATTTTGAGCAACCAACCTGAACAGACCTCAGTTGTGTTTGTTGTTATCAATCCCACTTCATTCTCAAACATGTTTTTGCCGTCTTATTAAACATTCCAATTTCAAAAATCTCCGTAGTATTGTTTCCTACCTCACAGTTTTAGTATTGAAATTTTTTATTTTTATTTCAGATCCAACTAAGATAGGTCTTGCTGTTGGTTTGGCAGTCAGTGTGCTGGTGACTATCGTTGTTATATATATATTGATAAAGGTGAGGAAGACGACAAAAAGCGCTGATATACATGTTACAGAATGGAACAATCTACAGCATCTATGATAATGCAAAGCGGCATGTGTCCTTCATAAACAGCGTTAGAAAGACATATTTACCTTTTACATGTTACAGAATGGAACAATCTACAGCATCTATGATAATGCAAAGCGGCATGTGTCCTTCATAAACAGCGTTAGAAAGACATATTTACCTTTTACATGTTACAGAATGGAACAATCTACAGCATCTTTGATAATGCAAAGCGGCATGTGTCCTTCATAAACAGCTGCGTTAGAAAGACATATTTACCTTTTACATGTTACAGAATGGAACAATCTACAGCATCTTTGATAATGCAAAGCGGCATGTGTCCTTCATAAACAGCGTTAGAAAGACATATTTACCTTTTACATGTTACAGAATGGAACAATCTACAGCATCTATGATAATGCAAAGCGGCATGTGTCCTTCATAAACAGCGATAGAAAGACATTTTTACCTTTTACATGTTACAGAATGGAACAATCTACAGCATCTATAATAAAGCACAGCGACAAGTGAAGCTCATAAACAGTGTTAAAAGGACAAATGAATATTTCACATGTTACAGAATGGACAATTTCTACAGCATCTATAATACAGCACAGCGGCACGTGTAACAGAAACAGCGTTAGAAACAATCTAGTTAAAATAGCTGTAATGTATACGTCTAATACTAAGGACCGCACGGTGAATTTCTATTTCAGAAACCTTTAAATTTATAATTGTGATGAATCTCATTACACAAACCAATCATCCATAGTCAGAGGACAAAGTATGAAGATTCACATAAAATCCATTGGCGGCCATTTTTTGTGAACACCTTTAATTCATTTTGTGTAAGAAAAAGGAATCGCATGGCTAAACATTACATTATATATTGGATTTATTACTGCTCCATTTAGTTTAATTACATTGTCTTTCAAACGAAACCATGAAATTTCATTTTCATGACATCGACTTATATTCCAACTAAAAACGTGCTACTGCCCCTTTAAGATCATAATATTCTACTAACTCTACCCAAGTGTTTAATAAATGCTTCCTGAAAATGTGTACACGTTTGCAGGCTCATTACGATCCGCAAAATGGCTTCAAACTTACTTTCAGTTTCATGGCAGTTATGGTTTAAAAAGTTGACATCGTCAGTGATATCAAAGGGATCTTTAACAAATTTGCACTCTATACAAGGAGAAAGGCTTGGAAACTATTAGAAAACTTTTGCACAAGTTGGAGTAATTGCATAATGTTTCTACAATGTCAAAAATATTGGATTTTATTATAATTCTTTAGTCTTCGTTGGTTACATGGTTCTTGTCTTATTTGCATATGTAACTAATTATTAATCAACATTTTTTTTATGTTTTATGCCCATATTGGTTCCCCTGTTGTGTCGACGTGTTCGTGATTATAACTTTTCATAATATGAAAATATATATTATTTAAAACTTCAAGTAGTGTAAATGATGTGGAATACGACACCATTATAAGATAACTTTGTACCGGATTGAACATTTCGCACGACAATCCATACCCAAACTTTAGAATCAACCTGACACCATTAAAAAACTAAGACGACAGATTAGTAGTCATATTCTTATAATAATCATAATCAAAGTATAATTTTAAGTACTGATATTTAGTTTACTGGTCGTCTGACATATCTTCAGTAGTTTTAAATCGTTTGATATACAAATTGTCAAAACTTGCAGAATTCTCAACCAACAGATCCTCGTGTTTCAATTAACTGCATGTTAAGTCTCAAAATATTTTAGTCAATTTGACAAATATTTGAGTAAGTAGAAGCACACGAAGTGATACAAATCGTAGTGAAGTTGTTTGCAAGTGATGATGAAATCATACAAGATGTATTAAAAAAGTGGGCATTACATTTTGCGCTCACCACAAGTTTGGGCTCTGAACGAGCATGTATGAACCCTGAAGGGGCATAGTATCATCAAAATCCTTTCTATAACGCGAGAGTTGACTGCATCATTTCCACCCTCGTGCGGTCCCCACTAATAAGTTCTCACGTTGCATCTAAACTCTCTCAAAAAAGAAACGCAACCCTGCTCTCAATATCTGACAACAACCTCTGAAGAAAAATGGTGAAAAACTGAACTGGATTTTATTGTCAAGTATTCTTAATATGTTCTTGTTTGATAAGTAATAGCTCCCAAAAGCAGCCTTAACGCACGCTGACTTTTTATCAGATTTTTCGAGAATGTGCGAAACAGTCATGTGCATTATGCTAAAAGTGAACTGCATGTACAATTCAAGGAAATCACAGTTTAAGCCAATGTATATTAAAGGAAACGTAGTTCGGCAATATATTCAATTTATTTACTCCGAAAATGAAGGTCGAAAATGCCCGTTTGAATATTGCAGATTGAAATATTGCCATTGGTCAGATTCAGGCCGGCAAAGTTTTGTAACAGTTGCCCGCCAGCTAAATGTCCATAAAACAACGATCTCCCGACTTTTGAACCGCTACAGATAGTTCCAAGCAACCGAAGACCGTCCTCGGAGTGGTTGACCAACGATCACCACAACGGCTCAGGATCGTTTCATCTGAGTCACCCACCTACGTAATCGGCAAGCCACACCAACCCTCAATGCAACACAAGTGTCTAGTTTGAGGAGATTGTCCGCCCAAATTATCAGGAACCATTTACGTGAGGCAAATATTCACGCATGACGACCATTTGTCGGACCTGTTCTTAGACGCCTACATCGACGTCAACGTCTCAGATGGTGCACTAACGTGAGGATATGGACCCCTTAAGGAACGGGATACGTGTCTGGTTCAGTGACAAGTCCCGTTCCTACTTCACAGACGTGATGTCAAGAAACATGTATACAGACGAGGAAATAACCGATTTGCACCGGACTGCGTTCAACAGGTCGACAGATTTGGAGGAGGGAGCGTCATGGTGTGGGGAGCCATGTCTTACAACGGACTATGACACCTGGTCATCATTTCCGGCAAATTGAGGGCCTAACGCAACATCAATGGTGTTTTACAGCCACACCTCCTTTCGATAATCGACCAATAGAGGGAGCTGTTTCAACAGGACAATGCCCGCCATCTCAGAGCTCGTGCAACAGTGGATTTTCTAGGGAATTCCAATGTCGATTCCTTGCCATGGCCCTCCAGGTTGCCCGACATCAACCCCATCGAAAATCTATGTGACTATCTTGATCGTCGCATCCGTGCACGTACACTACCACCGTAGACGTTAGATGCACTGGCCACAGAACTACAGGATGAGTGCTGAGCAATACCACAGGAAAGGATTTGTCGTCTGATCCGTTCTGTTCCGAGGAGGTGCAATACTGTGATTACAGCTCGTGGCCCTCATACTAGATACTGAAGAAAGCGCCCCCTAGTTTCCGTCGAATGTATAATAGAGACCTATGAATTTGAGACCTTATACAACACATACATTTGTTTCACCACGTCAAATTTCATTGTGTTATCTTTGATAATATATGTGTTATAAAAAGTAGATGACTGATATCAACATTGCATAAAATCAGGGGTTGCGTTTCTTTTTTGAGAGAGTTTAGATACTATCCCACCTGGTCCATGTCGATCATGCGCGGAAATCAGCCAGAAAAATAACTAGCTGATCTCTTTGAGTCGGACAATCTAGTTAAAAGTAACTGTTAAACTCGGGCTTTCTATCAAAAACTAGCTGAAATGTTTATGTCCTATAAGTCATATCTTAAATTATTGACATTTATATTCATAATGTGTAAAATGCAATTTAAACCATAATGAGGCCCTATTCAAAGAGATCAGCCAGTTCTTGTACCATTGGCCGATTTCCCTCGCATGCTAATTATAAATACACAGTATCGTAGTGTTTATTCCTAATGCAGGATATTTACGATCCCAAAACACACGAGCATGATAACTTCTTTATCCTACAATGTCATTTCAAATTGATTTCGAAAAAATGCCTGATATTGCTATTCAGATAGTTGAACTTGTTTTAAGATTCACGCATTGATATATGAGAAATTACTGACGGTGATTTGACAATATATAATTCCTCCTTAAAAATGCATTTCATTGCCATTTTAGCTATTTTGTAACTACTCAATAGTTTTGAAATTTAAAAATTCATCAAACAATTTTTTGATAATTTTATTAATGAACAAGATGTGTTTGTGAAACACGAATGCCCCCGGATGCATCCTGCTCGCTGTGTCAAGGTCAAGGTCACAAGGTCACAAGGTCAATTGTCATGGTGTCATCTGAAAGGTCTCATCACAAGGGATCCATATGTCAAGTATCAAAGACCTAGCTCTGACCAATTAAAAGTTATGACCAAGGTTAAAGTTTTTGTGGACAAACGGACAGACGGACGGACAGACGGACAGGTGAAAAACAATATACCCCCGGAATCTCCGATTCGGGGGCATAAAAACATTTTAAATGGTCTTTGGCGGGATCGAATTGACGTTCTTAATCCGACGTCATTGAGAGGACGAATAAATCTTACCAAGAGTTGCTTCCCTTCGACTACGTTACAATGGCAGCTTGCGTTGAACATTTCTGGCCGGAGAGCTAAACTAGATGATAGTCTGTGGATTTCCCAATCCAAAATAAAAAAAGTAAAGAACACCGAAGATGGGTAAATGAAGTGTTGGTACATGAGACTTGAACTTCCTGTGAGTAATATTGTGCAGTCGGTTTCATTCGACTCGTGATAGTGTTTTAATACTTTTTAATACTTACGTATGGCTAAAGATATACTGATGGAAACGAATAAGGGAACGCTTAATTACTGTTAACTTATGTCTGGCATGTTCCGTTTGTTCGAGGCTGCGTGGGGCCATTTTAAACTGAAAATGTTGAAGTTTACTTTCACTGAAAAAGGTACCGTGCACGTGAAAATTGATTTCCATGAACTTCATGCATGGCAACGTTCATTTAACCTTCAAGGAGTCAACGAATGTCAGTGTACCTTTACCTTCAGAATCATGCCAAGAGCATACCTTTCTGATAATGAGAAAAGGCAGGCTATCTATCGGGTGCATAAACAGCGGTCAATCAATATGCCAGATAGCCAGACAATTCAACAAGTATAAAGGTGTGATTTCGCGCCTGTGGAACCGGTACCGTCAGACAGGGAACGTAAAGATTAGAACAGGTCGTGGTCCAAAACGTAAGACAACGCCCCGAAACGATCGCCAGCTGGTGCTTCTGTCCTTACGTAACCGATTTAAACCAGCATCGAAAATAAACTCTGAGTTCAGGGCAGTAACGAGACTAACAATTTGTGACCGTACTGTCAGAAACAGACTTAAAGCAGCAGGCTTAAAGTCACGTCGTCCTGTTGTTGAGGTAAGGCTGACTGCGGAACACAGACGTTTCAGAAGAACATGGGCTACACAACATCGAGTTAGACAACTGCGACATTTGCGCAATACCATGTTCAATGATGAGTCAAAATTCAATTTGGACTTCGCAGATGGTCGGATCCGCGTTTGTCGACGCCATCAGTGCACCATCAAACAACACGATGCCTACGGGGGCGGATCTGTGATGGTATGAGGCGGCATAACCGACGACCATAGGACCAACCTTGTTTGACTTGATGGAAGGGTGACTGGTGTCCGTTACCGAGACGAAGTGTTGCAACCTTTTCTTCTTCCTGTCCGCCGTAGAGTGGGTGTAAACTTTGAGTTTCAACATGACAATGCTCGACCCCAATCGGCTCACGTCAGCAGGGATTTTCTCACGTAAAACAACGTCAGAGTGTTGCCATGGCCGTCCAAGAGCCCAGACATTAATCCCATTGAACACCTCTCGGACGTTCTTGGAAATTGGGTGCGGAATCGTGATGTTCTACCCCAGACACTTGATGCCATGTTCCAGGCTCTCCAAGAAGAGTGGCGCGCAGTATCTCGGGCTGTCATGCGGAAGTTGATCCAAAGTGTTCCACGACGGTGTGAAGAAGTGATCAGGAAACAGGGAGGACACACCAGATACTGAAATTTCACCTGTGGTGTACATACTTAATGAAATATACTTGATAAAAAAACATGGCAATACAACAAATTTCACCATCAATACATGCGTTCCTTTATTCATTTCCATCAGTATTTGACCCTTAGCCACGCAAAACGGATACCGAAAATATCCGGAGGACACTATCCATTGTATGACAATATACTTGATATTACAAGATAGGAACCAACTGTGATAATTCCAACTAAAATGATGAGGAGTCTACATTTGTTTAAGAAAAAAACAACATTGTAGTGTCCTTTAATGATTCAAACTTGGTCACATTAACATAGAGCTCAACGCATGCCAATTAAATGGCACAGTGCCGGTAGAAGGTAACCCAGTTTTCTACTACTCGTGCTACACCTTCTGGTAGGTCGAACCAAGCATCTTTCTGAAGGTGGCAATCCATTTTGGTATCGACCGGATAGAGCTCCGCGCTGATGCAGACAAACGATTTTTCATTAATACATGCCTGAATACAGTCTTCTTGTTTTGATACTTTGACAGTTTTCGTGTTACGTAACTTAATAGCGCGGTCCTGGTACGTAGCATAGCTTCCTCCATACACGGAACACCCTACAATAGAGAGAAATCAGTGAATGAAAATAAGGTATACAAGTCATTCAGATAAGAAAACTCTTTATCGTTCCAAGTGACAGAGCTATGAACCGTTTACCGAGGGTACAGCGAGCTATATCCGGTTTGCACTGTATGAGATTGTACACCGTGATATAAGGCCACATGAACAAGGATAGCTACAATTTGAACCAATTTAAAAGGAATTATCACATATTTCTTATGTCTAAAATATGTCCATAAATTAAACCACAGATACGAACAACGTTGATGAGATAAGTATACATTCTAGGGTCTTATAACTGTATTTTGAAAATGAACTCACTCTTGACACAGCTCTCCGTTCGTGGATCGTAGCTGAAGCCAATGCCACATTCACAAGAAGCTTCTTTGCAGAGAGCATTATTGTAACGACAGTTTCCTGTGGTCATGCACTCGCTGCCGAATCCTGAAATAGGACTGGAATACATAAAGCTTTTTCATAATGATTGACCTTGTGACGAAAGCAAAACAAACAACAGGAACGTCATGAACTGTGGAGACCTTAACACTTAGCAGATGAGTTCTGTAAGACACTGAATTGTCAAACTGCAAACTATTTTTCAAGGGATGAATACAAAAATCTAAGATATGCATTTACAATGATTATGTCAGCGCGTTGGCCTTATTCTAGACCTATGTTCACATCATATTGAATATTCCATTGACAAAATCTAGTTCCTAACAGTTGAATAAATCATAACAAAGTGGATCATTTTAAGGAATATACTCAGGGGCAAAAGAAACTTGTTTAAAGAGTACAAAACCGATTGTGAGATGCGACAACGATCCTTTGTGATAGGCACATCAGTTGTGAAGAAGTACTCACAATTTCAAACATCAAAGTATTAGACAATAACTCACGAATGACGGGAAATGACAGATAATCTTTTCCCGAGTTATATTAATTTAATTAATATAACGAGGGAAAGATAATCTGTCATTCCCCGTCACGAGTTGGTTATTGTTTATATTACCCATAAAAATTTATTATGTAAAACTTTAGATTATTAAAAAATGTTTTTTCTTCAGGGCGTATGGGTTTTTACAAGGAGTCAACCTCATATTCATACGCGTTTGCCGTCGCTTTACTCCCGATATGCCTACGCACGGCTAAATATCACTTGCGAAGTGTACACAATTAAGCTTAAATGTAATTGGTGTTAAAAGTTTCTTTTTTCTTTTTTAAATAGCCGTCATTGCAACTTGTAAATTCATTTGAAGTGTCTGGCGACGTCCTACGGAATCACAACACAGATCTGCGCAAACTGAAATTCCTATGACGTCACTGTTTACACACTGACGTCATAGCCGCTCTTGTCTTTGACGTCATTACAATCGAACGAAACCCGTCGCCTTCTACGCGAACGAAAACTCTACTCTAATCATTTGTTGATGGTGATTTCCATACTTTCGGACAATTTGATTGACTCATCAAACATCATTGGCATCAGCACATGTGAAAATTGGCAGTGAGCAACAACATGGAATAAATTAAACTTGTTTAGAATTAGAATCAGGGAAAACAACTTGTCAGTCGAATACAAATTGAAAGATGAATGAAATAGTCCTGGCACAACATTTAATTTGATTGGTTTAAAACAACCAATCAAAAGACAGGAAAAATTGTAACTCCCTAGGGACTTACCATCCTCGATAACCCAGCGCTTTCGTTCCGATAAATCTACACTACAAGCCCTGGAAAACATAACGGGGTTTTACCTCAAACCCAATTACCTTCCTTTGCAATGACTCAGCTAAACGCTTGTTTTTTAACAAACAATGGGATTACTTCTAAAACCACTTTTCTATCCCTCACTATGCCTTTCTTTCCGTCTTTTCCCTCATCATATTCGTTCCGTGTCTCCGTGATCTGTCTACTCTATTTTGGATGGCACCATCCACGTGTTAAATAGCTGAAAAATTGCTGACAACACGTTAAACCCCAACTCACTCACTCACTTGATGTCGCGAACGGTTGAGTTGTTTACGCGCTTGGTGTCTGCGTTTCGTTTCTGATTGGATAACATGTTCGTAAAGGGAGGTAATTGGGTTTGAGATAAACCCCCTTAAAGTTTTCCAGGGCTTGTGGTGTAGATTTATCGGAACTAAAGCGCTGGATTATCGAGGATGGGGACTTACAGGAAAAATACTACCCTGTGTCCGCCCTCCCATATGGGTAATATTGATACTTATAATTGTGTGACTGCTCAAATACACAAGGGGTTTCAAAACAGCGTTTTCAATGTTATTGTTGGAAATAAGCTTTGAAATTGGAATAAACAAATTATGAAAATTATGAATTTAATAAATTAAAGATAATATCAATATATACAAACTTGATAGAAATTAATTTGTTTGTACATTTTGTCTGTCAATTGTTTTAAAAACAAGGAAAGGGCCATTTTCACTATCCTAAATCGTCTAGTTACATCGAGGTTTTTAAATGACGTTTTTTGAAAGGCTTATTTTTTCAAAAGAGTTAACCAATATTGATTTGAAATTAAAAACTTAGTTCAGTTAGCTCTTGAAGAGGACATTAAGCGCTCGCGTAAAATTGAAGGAACCGATTTCCTAGTTGATACACAAATTGAATGTCGTTTCCGAATGTGGAATGCAAAAAAATACACCGAATAACTACAAAACCGCTCACATGCACATGCAAAATTTATGCTATCATCCATATATTGTTGAAAATATACGATATATTTTACATTATAACATTATTATAATAATCAGTTTCAAAATTATGTACATGTGCA
>OU744735.1:8230120-8466347 GCA_916613615.1 Steromphala cineraria
CTCTCTTGAACTCTCTCTCTCTTGAACTCTCTCTCTCTCTTGAACTCTCTCTTGAACTCTCTCTTGAACTCTCTCTCTTGAACTCTCTCTCTTGAACTCTCTCTCTCTCTCTCTCTTGAACTCTCTCTCTTGAACTCTCTCTTGAACTCTAACTCTTGAACTCTCTCTCTCTTGAACTCTCTCTTGAACTCTCTCTTGAACTCTCTCTCTTGAACTCTCTCTCTTGAACTCTCTCTCTCTTGAACTCTCTCTTGAACTCTCTCTCTCTCTCTCTCTTGAACTCTCTCTCTTGAACTCTCTCTCTCTTGAACTCTCTCTCTCTTGAACTCTCTCTCTTGAACTCTCTCTCTTGAACTCTCTCTCTCTTGAACTCTCTCTCTTGAACTCTCTCTCTTGAACTCTCTCTTGAACTCTCTCTTGAACTCTCTCTTGAACTCTCTCTCTTGAACTCTCTCTCTCTCTCTCTCTCTTGAACTCTCTCTTGAACTCTCTCTTGAACTCTCTCTTGAACTCTAACTCTTGAACTCTCTCTCTCTTGAACTCTCTCTTGAACTCTCTCTTGAACTCTCTCTCTTGAACTCTCTCTCTTGAACTCTCTCTCTCTTGAACTCTCTCTTGAACTCTCTCTTGAACTCTCTCTTGAACTCTAACTCTTGAACTCTTGAACTCTCTCTCTCTTGAACTCTCTCTCTCTCTCTCTCTCTCTCTCTCTCTCTCTCTCTCTCTCTCTCTCTCTCTCTTGAACTCTCTCTCTCTTGAACTCTCTCTTGAACTCTCTCTCTTGAACTCTCTCTCTTGAACTCTCTCTCTTGAACTCTCTCTCTCTTGAACTCTCTCTTGAACTCTCTCTCTTGAACTCTCTCTCTTGAACTCTCTCTCTTGAACTGTCAAATGGACGCGTAGTGCGACGTTACAAGGTTGATACCCGTCAGACTCACGAGTTGACAAAATATGTTCTTCATATGTTCCATGTGCTTCTCTGTACTCGGAATAAGAAAAGAAAAGAAAAGAAAGAAAAGAAAAAGAAAAGAAGAAAAAAGATACCCGGAAAGGGATTTTTCTTACATTAAAAAGAGCATGACATGGTACAAATTATCAAGAACAATTTTAAATAATGTATATAATGGATAAGACAAAAAATAATACACCATTACACTTACATCCATGTACATGCATGTACATGTGCATATTATTATCTAAGCCGCATTGCACGATTTCGCTTAAATTATTTTTCTTACATTAAAAAGAGCATGACATGGTACATCTATAAATTATCAAGAACAATTTTAAATAAATTTGTATAATGGTGGATTAGATAAAAAAAATAACACACCATTACACTTACATACATGCATGTACATGTGCATATTATTATCCAAGCCGCATTGCACAATTTCGCTTAGATTATTGTCTTTGTGAAGAATGGAAATACTTGAAGATATGAAATATTTTTTAGTTCAAATTGACTTATGGTAAGGTAAATCAACCGTTTTCCAGAGGATAAAATTGAATAATCCGAGTAAAAGACATGCATGTAATGGATCAGAAATGATTTTCTTGCATGGGTTAACATTTATATCATATACTGACGCATGATGTTCAAGAAGGAACAGCAGTGGCCAAGTGTCATCTAGTGTTGACACGATCATTGTGTAGTGTCACCTCACTTGTGTGACTAGACTGAAATAAGAGACTGAACATATAGGGAAGCTTCATTCCTTGTTAAGATACTAAAGTTAAAGTTCATTTTATTTGGTTAAAAACAAAGCAAGCCACTCAAGATTTTGGGTTCATCACTGCGTTTGTAAAGCAACTTTACACGAGAGATTTCAACAACATTAATTGCTGCAACAATCTTAAATAAGAAAGAAGGTAGCATATTTATGTCAACAGTGTTAGCAAATAATCCAAACCAAACCATCTGGAGGTTGTCTGTCATAGCTGAAAGGCGCTTTAACTTTTAATTGTTTAAAGGTTTGAATTACATTATCATTTTAAAGACTGTTGGACCTAATACAACACACAGAGATGTGTGACTTGTGTGACATTATGACTTGAACTGATATCATATTTGGCTTTAGCAATTTTTAGATTTTGAGCCACTGACAAATTCTTGTAGTACCCGACAAGTAGGGACAAATCCAGAGAATATGTGATATTTGAAAGTGTTCAGAATAATTCATTTTCTTCATGAAGTTACGATACAGCTACGATAGAGTAAGGAATGTTTGATTCATTTAACTTGAATCATAAAAATAATTCTAAGAATTCTCAACGGTTCAAAGAAATGAAAATTTAATTCTTTAAAATATCAAGGAATCAGTTACAAATATGTCAAGGAGAGAATGCTAATTTGCAAATACGACATATGATAGCTTAACTTAAAGCTATTAAACTTATGCCTTTTTCACTGATTTTCAGTACCAAATTCCATATTTAATAAATGTGTCCGTGTGTCCGTGCGTTTTGTTGATTCTTGATTCAGGAACTTCAAAATTTAGTATGGATGTTCCCTATTTGGTGCAGATGTGCCTTTTTCGGGTAACACTTCAAGGGTACCAAAAGTTTTTGAAATTTTTGCTTTAGATAGGCCAAAATTCTGACTTTGTCTCAGAAACGTCAAATTTAATGAGGATGTTTCGTTTCTGGAGCATAACTTGACATCTATTTGTCTCAGAAACTTCAAATTTGGTGAGGATGTTACCTACATGTATGTGGTGCAGATGTCCTTTGTTCGGGTAACAGTCCCAGGGTATCAAAAGTTTTTTTAATTTTGGCTTTAGAAAGGCCAACAGTTTGACTTTGTCTCAGAAACGTCAAATTGAATGAAGATGTTACCTAAGATGTGCCTTTTGGGACTTACAGTTCCAGGGTACCTTTGGAAATTTTGGCCATAAACGGCCAGAATTATGTCTTTGTTCCGTTTCCGGAGCATAACTTAAAATCTATTTGACTCAGATACTTTGATATGGATGTTACCTATGTAGACCGGTGCAGATGTGCCTTTTAGGGGGAAACATTCCAAGGAACCAAAATTGTGTTTAATTTTGGACCCCAAACTTACGAATTCTGACTTTGAACAGTCTCTTAAAAATAACTTAAAACCCATTTGACTTCATATACCAAATGTGCGATTATTTACCACTGATGTGCCTTTAGGGGATTAAAACTCATTTTCAAAGCATAAATTGGCATTCTGATCCATGCATGTTATATATTATAAATTCAAAATCTTGTGCACACATTTCAAGAAATCACAACTTTAAAAGTCGTGTAAGACAAGAAAAGACTACTGGTGAAATTTGGAAGACTGTGAAATATATTGTGTACTTGGTCAGTTATCAGATGTTGAGGATGGATGTCATAAAAAGCTCTTTAATGAAAGACAATAGATCGATCTTGTAAAATTACTTAAGGTATCGAAACATGCAGAATTTCGTAATGAACATTGCTTCTCAAACATCTTATATTTACCTGAAGTCATCTTGAAGTAACCAAAGCCTGCTCGAGGTGCGAGTTCTCGTGTGTCTATGTACCTTGTCGAACTGAGCATACACGCCCCAAAGTTCCTGTTGTAGAAGTAAGAGGAACACCCGAGGGTATTAGTACAGAGGGCAGCACATTCCAGGCTGCTCTTCCTGGTCACGATTGTTCCACCATCAAAGATGTAGTCAGCAAAGATTAGGACGAGAGAGTATTCAACAAACATGTTTTCGTTTGCAACGTCTAATGAAAAGCAACCTAATACACTCTAAGATAAAACTGCTGTCCTTTTATCTATTCATTCCCCGGGGAAGCAAATTTTAAGGAAATCTGAGATATTAGTAAACTGCTTCTTATTTGATTAATTCATTAGGTCAGTTATTTGTTGTGTTCCACAAACATTAGCCGAATATATGTAAAGGTTAAGGAGAAAACAAAGTTTCTCTTCGAACATATATGAAAGGGATAATATCAGGTGTCCTACAATGTACAAATAGTTTATATCCTATAGATCTTACATTGCAGTTTTTATTCCTGTGTGTCCTATCTGTAGATAAAAAGGATAATCTCCATCTTTACATATTCTCAAATAAATGTCCTGATTCTAATAATCACACTTGTCAATTAGTTGAATGTTGTTGTTGAAACCTCTTTCAAAAGACAATATAAGTTAGTTTACAGGATAAACAGTCTCAACTACAATTTGATGCAATAATTCATGAACAATTTCGGATATTTGCTTTACATTGATTTTTGTGTTGCGAAAATGAATAATGATTTTAAACACAATTTTACAATGCTTTGACATCCGAGGCGTTACCAAAAAAAGAATGCATGTTCAAATATAATATTATTGAAAACTTGCGGTGATGATATATCAATGACTAGAAGGCTTTTGGCCTTTTACCCCATTTGCATATTTCATCAGATATGGTTATTGTTGGAAGTTTATTAAATATCCTTATTACACTAATACACCTATACTATACATGTAGGACAACTATTGATGATAGTACCCTATACGTTGATATTGAGTGCACAAAACAAATGTAATCATTGAAAGGAATTCGAATGGTTTAGAATGGATGCTGAAATGTGTTGCACCGAAATATAAAGGCCGTCTCAGAGGTGTTGTTTCAGAGGTGGAAGTTAGATTGTTTTAACTTAACAACTCCTGTGTACCCTGTTTAGGGCTATTGAATGAATCCAATTCATGCCTGTTTAACTATTAAGGAAAAAACAACAGTTTACATTGCAATTGTAGATATGTACCATAGAGGAGCTCTTGCTTAAAACCACTGCATGCCGAGTGAATAATTTAGGCGAATATTTGATGAGTGGGATCAATAAAACTGTGGGTGCTATATACAAATGAAAAATATGGCACCTCCTATATTCAAACTTAAATGTGAAACTATCAGAAAGTTGGGATACTTTGAGTTTGAATGAATTTGTCACACTTAACATGCAAAATATTGACTTTGAGAAACAAAATTTAAAGAACGGTTGTTGATTTCGAAATGTTGAAATAACAACTGAAGTTGTAATGGTAGCCTACTGCATTTCTACTGCAAAATAAGTATTGCTGTATTGGCAAAATTAACATTTGGTTTTGGATAGGAAAAAACATTTGAGTTACTTACTTAATTGTCACACATAGAGTCATATTGCAACATAAAAAGAAACTGGAATTTTAAATGTCATTCCCATTTACAAAGATCATTGACAATTATCGATGAAAGGCTACGATCAAATGATTTTGTGAAAATGTTTAATTTGTTTGAGCTTTATTCCATACTCAAACTCTTCGTCTTGCTTTTCAAGGACCATTTAAGTAAACGCTGATAATAATTTGTTGAAAGGTATATTGATTTCGGATTGTTCTCATTGTGAAGGCCAATAGTGGTCTTAATAGTGACTTTTGATTTGAAGGCAGATACTTACGTTTGATCAGTTGGCTTAAAACGAAGAAATAACGAACATTTGAAATATGATATTCACTTTCATTTCCTAGACTTTTTGGGAAATTCAAAAAAACGCAGATTTATAAATATCAGTATTCAAAAGATTCAAAACGTTATTACACTTGTAATAATGATAACATCGTGTCATACAATTCTTTTAACTCACACATTATGTTTTTTTTTTTTAGACAACTTTTACTTGTGAAATTGCAATATGTGTTTAGTCGCATTTTGATATATCAAGAAAGTTTTTGAATAGACATCAGAAAAATAACCCCGAAAAGTCTCGTATTAGGCATTGCAAGAAATAACAGAATATGCCAAGTTTGTAATTTGAATGCTGTCGAAGATGAGCTACATTTCTTGTTAATCTGCCCAATCTATAAAAGTCTTCGGACGAAATACATTAAATCATACTATAACATGTACCCTAGTGTAACAAAACTATTATCATTGTTAGCAAATTCTTATACTCGAGTACTACAGAACCTTGCAATGTTTATTCACTATGCAATGTTATACAGAAAAACCATTGTACCAGAACAAAATCTGTAATGTGATCTACTCTTGAATGTACTACAGGCCTGTGGCCTTATAAGTACCGAAATAAAGATTGATTGATAGCTATTACGAACGAGGTTTTCTTTAGAAAAGGTCCAATAAGTAATACCCTACGTCCGTTTCACTCTTGATTACTTGGTCTCTGTTCATAAAAATATTTGTTTGATTACAATTTGCCATTGCATCGATGTTTTGTAGTGGATGATTAGTAGATTGTTGTATCAAATCCAACAATCACGATCCGATAATCTCGATGGTATCTTCACAAAGAAATATTTGGAATTCACTTCAAATAAAATTAAGTAATGTGGACATGTTTATGATTGACAAATGTTTTCCTTTTTAAAACAGGTATTCTGCAATTTTCTGAAAACGAATATGTGCTTTTTTCAAGTACAGATAGTTGATGCGAGTGGAGCCACTTGATTGGTCAGTTGACTTTTTAAATGTCCGGCAGGTTAATTTCAATAAGTCAATCTGAATTCCCAATCGATCATGTCCGGTTAATATACCGATTTCACATTCCTTAATTGGAGTATTGGAAATTAAATAGAATAATGTGACCGAAAGGTCGCTACTGTCGAATAAATAAGTTGTTCATCCATAGAACTACTTCTGTCTATTCCTTATACAGACAGATAGACAGATAGACAGACAGACAGACAGACAGACAGACAGATATTTTATTTCAGTCTCACCTCATAATTACAAAATAAAATACAATAAACTCAAGCTCAAAATGACAGCTTAACAACTTGTATTGTCATTTATGTAATTTGAATTATTCGCGTCACTAGTACTATTGAATCAGCAAAATCATCCCTGTTGGCAAAAAAACATGAGTGTAAAACCAACTTTATTCCATTTTGACATGAGAAAGTATGAATTGGAAACTGTTAGAGTAACAGAATTGTCATTGTCATGTACATTTATTTGCATTTCAGACCATATATGTCAAATAATGAACCTGTGTACGCTTTGAACACTATCTTTTTTTCTGATGACAAAAAGTAAACCTGATCCTTCCGCATTAATATTTATCAAAAATAAAGTACTGCAGCCCTCATCACTTTTGAAATAAATATGCCCGGCAAAGAATTAAATAGTTCTTATGTAGTCCAACCCCAAAGTTGAGGTATTTCAAACTTGAGATCACGTTTCATTAATTCCTTTTTTTACAATAAAAATATTCATGTCGTCAGTTTTATTCTAGAAGTAAAGACAATGGAAAATAAGGGCCTTTTCACCTTGATATAAACATTGTATATTCTATCTGAATACAAAGTGTTTAGACATAGAGTTTGACTTTGTTAACAATAAGCCTGTTGAAATGCTGCTTATTCAAACTTAAGAAATTGTAAATCAATAATTTTAGCAACTGTCAGACATGTTTGTTATGGAAAATTCCAATGAAAAATGAAAAAGCAATCTAATTAAAACTAGCTGTAATGTTATCGTCCCCTAAGTCCTTACGTTACATCTAACTACTAACCCACCTGGTCCGTGTCGCGCACGCGCGGAAATCAACCAATGGAAAAAGAACTGGCTTTTTAAACAATGTTTATTGATGACTCCTTCAACTTTGGCTAATAATTTTAGCTCAATCACCAAATGCAATAAAAATTCAAAGTTGGGAAAAATCAACTTTACTGGTATTAATGGGGGACATCATATTGCTATCTCGAACGTTAACGAGAGCGAGAAACAGCGGGAATATGACGTCAGCGACACACCACGAAATTAAGAGACGCCACTAGATTCAATGGTGGACGGTGACGGCCCGTCAAACATGAGACTGTAACAACCGTCACGACTTAAGTAGAGACGTACCGGGTCCAGAAGATTCTACTTCTATGATGCCCAAAACAATAAATAAACATTTCTGACCCGCACACTGCTGCAAAACTTCAGTGCAGGTTGAAAAAGATCTCCCAAGTTCGAACGTCACAAGGTTTTAACACCGACACTCACTGACATTTTTACTGATGTTTATAAGCTAGAGAAACCATGCAGTAGGTTAAAATAATGTGTTTAATGACTTTGCTGAAATAAATAGTATTGTAAAATAGACTAAACGTAAAAGAGAATTTTTTAATTCATCTACATCACTCGATAAATAATAGACCTACTGACGTGATCTTGTCGAAGAGAATCCTAAAAAGCGAATCCGCGATGAATGTGGTTGGTTCGTAATCAAAATGAAATTGTTTATATCAATCGAAACACGATTGATTAATTTGAAAGATGACATTTTCTATGTTGGCATGGACTTCTTATTGTCTCATTCATTTTCATGTTTTTATTTATAAATCTTGCCTTGTTTGAGGACGAAAATATTTTTTCTTTTTATTTAGTTGTCACCGGTACGAAACCAACTTTGATTTTGAGGCGTACATGCTGTATGAAATATTATTGAATTGTTATTGCTACATGTACCAATTTTTGTTATGTTCAGATACCTGATATTAAGAGTATGTTCTTGTTGATTATTTCTGCTAAACAGTACGTTAAGAAATTAAAATGGAATTACCATATATCATTCGTATACTAAAACTACAGACCCTTGCAGAATTAGTTACCTGAAAACCGCGGTCTGACTGCATTCTGATATCGCGGTCAACCGCGGTCTGACTGCAATATGATCGCGGTCAACCGCGTTCCGCTTGCAATCTGATCGCGATCAACCGGGATCAGATTGCAGTCAAACCGCGGTCGATCACATCAGGGGTTGAGAGTGATTGCAGACATTTTCTGCATGTCGGCAGAGGTGATCGTAAAAAAGTAACAGGACAAATAGTAACGGGAAAATAGTAACAGTTTTTGGTAGGAAAAAAAGAAACAGTTTATGTGGGTATTTTATTTAATAAGTTTAACGAAGTATGTCATAATATACAAACAGATCGGCAGTACAGCAGAAGTTTATTCATAATAGATTGTGAAACTCAAATCTGCCGTATTCGGTCCAAATTGATTTTACTACCTGATTTGTTATTTGATATTCAAACTTTAACAGCGCATACTATTTCAATGTATTCCTAGATATTTCATGCATACCTTCTACATTGTCGTCCACATAGTCAAGAGTGAGAACGGAATGTGGCACAACGCTAGTGTCACCTCAAACAGTATTAGTAAGGAATGGTGTTTTGAATGATATTAAAAATCTATCAACTCATCAGAAAGGAATACAAAATAATATTTTACTCACACAATTTCTTTATATCATCGAGTGTTTAATATCTAAGTTGCGATGATGTAGCTGAATAATCCATATTTGTTTGGAGTTTTTTTCTTATTATATCTTTTGAGTAAATAGAATTATTCAACTATTTTGACTATGATATTTTTATTCAATTAAACAGTAGGATATGATTTTAATTGTCAAACCTTTTGTATGTATCTTAATCCTTAAAAAACGTTTTGCAAAAAAATAGATTTACGTCATTTATGCATTTCTTTTTATATATTTTAATAATTATACAATGGTTCAAACACGTTCATGACAACAATTATTTTCCTCTTTTCAGACTGACAAGAGGCTTTTTAAATCCACAGATTGAATATGAAAGAGCACCAGATTAACAAAAAAAACATATCGTAGTAACTCTGAGAAAATGAAATGTCATTAAAAATATAATTTCTTGTTTTTGGAAAGGATATAAAAATTATATGCAAAAGTCTTAGTGATAGATGGTATGTATACAACAGGTAAATCATTGACATGCACGTTTGTGTATCAAATTTCAAAGAACGTTTTCTACTTTGAAAGTATAAATTTTAGATAAAAAGGGAGTATTTATACAGTGCGGCACCATATTTCAGGTAAACATTAAGTTAGTACCATGTTTTAATCACAAAATAACACAACGCACACGACAAGATATTATACTCTTGCTCCTTTTTAAAAACATTTATTGTATTTTCTATTGTTGTTGTTTTTTTTATAGAAAGTTCATATCGTTTTTGTATTCTGTTGTGTTTTTTTTAGACAATTCATATCGTTAATAATACTAGACAAAACTGCATATTAGTCGTAGTTGTTTGTTGAATAATCTGTCCGACAACTGGGTCATTCTGTAGGCACAACGATGTTTTACGTTAACAGTGCGCAGCGCACACATTCAGCAAATCTCATCATATCATGAAAACTGCACTGTACAAAAGATGTACGGAGTACGTAAGTTCCTTGCATCGATTTCTTGTGGTGTGTCGATGACGTCATATTTTTAAAAAAAATGGCGACCCCCGTCATCGTTCAAAAACGAAGGTTTAAAATTATGTAAATACTTAACTCGTTGACAGAAAAATTTAATTATTTGTGAGAGTGTGTTCTATAACACAAACATTTGCTTGAATTAAATTGAATCGTACTGGAATTTTCATTTAAGAACAGTCACAAGGACTTTGACGACGTGCCATACAGAAAGGTAGTATAGATAAATTGAATTCTCAATGCCATTCTCTCCTCACAGAGGCAGATCAAGTCATAAAATGTAGATACAGTCTCTGTTACATTACGCCGAAATCCATAATAAACTTTTTAGAACAGAAGTGAATTTAAAGTTTCCCCTGGACTCTAAATAAAAGCCACACTGACTTTGATTGCACGCCTTGAAGAAGGGTAAGAAGTTGAAAATACTTTCTTTCCAATGCGACCATTTTGACTTATCTCCCATAGTTCCACTTTGTCTGAAATTTGAAACAGGTAACGAGGAACAATTCTTAGCATCATGTGCTTCTTTCTACTGCCTATTTCTTTGGGTTTCTCGTATCGTCCTCCTGCAAGCTTGTTAACCACTTGGATATGATACATTCCACTTGGATCCTTTTCAACATACAACAGCATATCAAACTCAGATGCTTTGAGACTGAGGGTTAGTCCTTCAATTCTATTTTCTTTTCGAAGCCGTTGTTGAGTAAAGATAGTTTTTTTAGAAGGTATGTCAGCACATTGGATTGATTCATCCCCTATAATCCAACAAGCTAAGTCACCATCGACCACAAGATAGAATATAGGAGTAACTGTAGAAAGCCAGATTTTCATGCTTTTTCCGTCATGAATGTAAATACTTCCATTCCAGCGTTTATTAACACTGTAAATCAATTTTTCATTGTAGATATTCAAATATTTACAACCATATTGTCTAGAAATTTTGACCTTTTTTTATTTGTTATCCATTATTTGTTTATATATTCCCCAGTCAAAAGCCCAGTAGAAGGTATTGCTTTTCCCGTCAAAAACAATTGACTTGACAAGCTTGTTGACAGCGATTCCAGTCTTCTCTGTTAAGTTTGATTTGATTGACACCTTATAAACATCCCTGTATTTGTTTGATCTTCCATTCGTTGAGACCATTAGAAAGGACTCGACTGTCTTGGCTTCCGGACTTGGTTCAATCAAATTGTGCTCTTGAGATTCAACATAATTTCTAATAAATTTTGACGTTTGGACCTCTGTTTGAGTTCCCAGAGTCCAGATCTGCAAGGACACATCCAGGAGTAGACAAACAGGCTACAGCAGAGTGTATGATTGATCTGCAGAGAACTGTGGTTAGATGCAGGTGATTTGAGAGTTCCAGAGGTTCATCGGTGGTGAGTTTGAAGTTGGACGTTCTACTGAAGACCGTCGGGGTGGACATGAACAGAAGGAACACGCTGTTCCAGATCATGGTTGGTTGTAGACTCAGCACTCCAAGGAGGAAGATGGCAACTGTCAGCGAGAGTTTACCAAATTGCTAATATTTTACTCACTAAGTGTTCAGTGTTTAACAGTTGTGAAAGCAATATACTTTCTGTTTCATTGATTTTCTCTTAATATATTTATTTGAAATTCTTTGAAAGCAAATGTTCATATGCTGAAGTCTTATAAACATAGTTCGTGTAAAGTACAATGTAAGTAGTGAAAAGTTATACCATTATTATAAGCTATTCTTTTTATGCATCCTGAAGTTTGTTCACTTTCCTGTTCACCGGTTGAGGGTTTTTTTTACGATATTTATAATGTATACAGTTACAAGACAAACTTTATTTTTCTACTCTTTAATCATTCCTTTTGGTGGTACGATGATAATTAGGTCTACAAGACATAGTTTGAAAGACCACTTTTTTGTAAGATGAAGATGATTCTGATTAAACGACTCAAGCAAATTTAACGATACGTGATATGTGGCTAGTCCCGTTACATCTGCTGATACAGCTGGCATAGACTACTCAAGGCAAATAGATTTCATCATTATCCTGAAGTTAGAGATGATACTAGCTGCTACACGTACTTCGGTCCCATATCTTCACGGTTTAGTACCTACATGTACGTGAACAGCAGGATATTTTTAGGTTTAGTTCTCGCGATTTCGCGATTTCGTGTTGATCTTTAACGCGAAATTAAAATGGCCCCTCTCGGCCATCATAGGATATGAAGATGCATTGCATATCCCGATGGTACATGTACTTAGGAACTCGAGCCAGAGTCGGGTTCAGCAGGCCTCAAGTCAACTTTCTCAGACTATAGGAGGTCATTGTTACTTTTAGATTATCTGTCTTTGATTTGACAAGTTAGATGATCAACATGTCCATTGTAAGATATTGATGACAAAATATACTGCATATGACCTTATATAAGTCAACATAAGCAACACATCTAGGCTGACCAAACTAGTACATAATATCTTGAGAAAAGAAAATATGGGGCACTAGTCTCCGAATCGAGTACATTCCCTTGAGTACTCGATTCCATTTTTTTTATCCGTGCTAGCCCTATTTGCCCGGGCCCAATGTTCAATGTATGGTGTCTATATCAGGGTTCAAACCTGGATCTTTATTTCCATTGGCTAACATGCTTACCACTACATCTAGGACACATCTGATGAAATGGAAGGCGGTGTTAGACATAGTCATTTATTTTTCTTGTACAGTGTCAATATATTTTGTCATTAAAAGATATGATAAATCATAAATAAAATGTGTGTTTTAGTTACATGGGTAACATACAATTACTGTTCAGTGCAGTAGGCAAGTTTTGGACATGTAAATGACATATATACGTGAAGATAGGTACAAAGTAAAATTACACATGATGCAGTTGGTAAGATTTTTTAATATGAAAAGGGGAAGATGTACTTTTCTAAATTCTATTTTTTTTAACCAGGGTAATTGACAAAAAGTATATCATGTGTATAATTTCGTGACCTTACGCATGAAAATATTTCAATCGTTTAAACAAAATATTTAGGTAAGATCAGAAAGATGTGATAGTTTTCATGCGATTGATTGTTGTGTCTCATTATACGGATACATGCATGTGGACTGACTTTTGGAATGCGGCTGTATATTCTAGCTGTTGCATAAATGAATAGACAACTTGCTATCTTGAATATTTGTTGATAAGTTCTTCCAAAGGATGTCGTTATCCTTGAGTTTAAAATTAGAAATATAGGCTCCGTTCTCATTTGTAAATCTTATAAACGGCTTGTGATGGTACTATACATGTTTATCATCCAAAAGTGGCTACCACAGTAGATATCGCTTTTCTGAGATCAAGCGATATCTACAAGCGATATCTACATTGTAGATATCGCTACAATCATATCGTCATAATCCTATTACATCATCAGTTAAATGACATCATAAGGCTTTGGCATCACTTAGAACACAGATGACAATACTATGACGTCACAAAGTTCATGGCGTAACAATGCTATGACGTCATAATGCTGATGACGTCACAATGCAATGACCTCACTGTTCAAGAAGTCTAATGGCAGTTTCGTGTTCAGATATGTTCATTCTTTTGCTAATAACTGTTGAAAAATGATTTGGATGATAAATAAAATCTCACCCTCGTGTCTTCTGATATCAAATATATCAACACTCGTTGATTAAAGTAAAAATATCCTCGGCAAGCCTCGGATATTTGTAACTTTAATCAACTCGTGTTGATATATTTGATATCTGAAGACACTTGGGTGAGATTCTCTATATATCATTTCTTTCAGGAATAGTTTTGAGCAACTTTAATTGCAACCAAATATGTAGTGATATGTTTGATGCTACAATAAAACCAAATTAAGTTTGTCGTTAGTTTTAAACTGTATTTCAAAACGACAGAAGACTTATAATATAAAATATGTTATATGACATGGCTCAAACAGAAGCATGTAAATGTGGCTTTGTAAGTGTTTGCTAGAGTAATGACATATTATCTAAACCTACATTTTAGATTCCTATCAAATTCATCGTACGTATTTGTGCAAATGTTTATTAGCATATCGCACGATGCTCCCCCACAGAGGCAGATCAAGTCATGAAATGTTGATACAGCCTCTGTTATACTACGCCGAAATCCGTGGGCAGATTCTCGTGGCGAAACAATCCATTTGAATTTCTTTATCAAATGACAACGCTTCTTGCATGGAAAGGGAGGTTCATATCATATGTCTTTGCCACGATTCGGTAGTGAAAATGAGGCTTTCAGAACAGCGTCGCTTATTGCACAACTTATTTTGTTTACGTCCAATCAAGCGTCTCACATTCTATCCCACCAACTCGGCGTAATAAAACAGAGGCTGTATCAACATTTCATGACGTGATCTGCCTCTGTGGGGAAAGAATGATATGATACATGTATATTTATATTATCAAAACATTATAACATATTTTATTTTCACCAGTAATTCAACCTCTGCACGAATGCTGAGATAAGGAAATAATAATCAATACACTTCTTCAAAATTATGAAATATTTATTCTATGACTTGAAAACTTTCTTTATTACCAGATTAAGTTCCATTGGTAGGCTGTCATTTCGTTTTGAAAGCTCCGAACATTGCTGATTTATACCCCCATTTCACTGGACAAAATCACGGAAGATTTGCGGAAGCAAATCCGTTGTAATGCCGGGAAGCCACGCAAGTTCTCCCTTCTATTTCCGTATGCTTCCGTCATTTAGCGCAGTTAATCTGTAGTCTTTCTTCGTCTTCCGCAGACTTCCGCGGGCTTCCGTGAGCCTAAAATCTTCCGCAAACGTTCTTTTGAACATGTTCAAAAAAACGTTTGCGGAAAAAAGTCCGTACCCTTCCGTAGTCAAAACAGTGATTTTATAGGCGGATTCAAGGGAAAATGCTTTGATCTTTGCCGATTTTGCCGCACTTATGACGTGATTGATCCGTCACAAAACGCGGTTGCCGTAGGTTGTCCGCACTTTATCTGCAGTTTTTCCGTGTTAAACGTAAGTATTCAGCAATTATTCCGTATGGCTCGCAGTTATTCCGAAGTTATTCCTCGCCAAACGGATTAGTCCCGCCACCTATTGCAGTTATTCCGCGCATTTTCCGTAGCTTCCGAATGTGCTCCGAAAATCATCCGAATGTTTACCGTTATTATCCGAACTCATTCCTTCGTGTTCCGCAATTTTTCCGCCTCCTAGCCGTAGTTGTGTCGTAGTTTAACCGTATGTGTACCGTAAGATCTGTGAGCGTCCCGAAAGTATTCCAAAACAATGTGAAATGTACATTTTCCGTAGGACTTTGTACTATTTTCCGCGAAGAATACCGAAGCTCTTTCGAAGAGGCGATTCCGCGAACGTCCGCGAGTACCGTAGGGGTCCGTAGCTCAGTGAAATGGGGGTATTAGGGTCAGTAGAGCTAAATGCAATAAGAGCTGTAATAATGTGTCTATGTAAAGAGCTCCCTAATGACTCACTTGAAGCATTACAATGATGACCACCCCAGCAGGCACCTGTCATGTAGCAAATATAGTTTCATTAAGGGGCATTTTAGAATTTGGAATGATGATAATGAAGAACCATATATTCTTTATTCATGAAATGCGACTTTTCAACACAGTTTCTTGTGTTGTTCTCGTACTTAAGAACGACACCAGAAAATGTGTCGAAACGTCGCATATCATGAATAAAGAAGTTGTCATCCATATATGTTTCTTCAATAGCAGATATAATGCCTGGGCAATGTAGTATTTAGTCATGAAGCTGCCAACGTATCGGATAATTGCTAGCCATGTCATTTGAACAACAACCTTTTATGCCTCAACTTAACGCAAATTAAGAAGACATTTTGCAGCTTGTAAGGTCACTATCATACGTGTCTCGAGGTGAAAGGTGTTAAGAAACTGGCTGAATACACTCATACATGTATATGTGGTCTTCAGGGTATAGTTTTATATTATGCCATACACAATATTTTTGTGAAATGAAAGTTGAAGGAATTTTCCTTTTAGTACACAAATATCTAGTCTATGTAAGTAAGTCTTAATAATACTCGCTACTCTCCGAGTCAATATTTCATTTTTATCACTTTAATTCTTTTCGTAGAATACCATACATAGTATTGTAACAGATATGATCTGCATATATATAATAAACATTTTCAAAAATACCATGATTAGTTTGCATGGTATACATTTTCATCCATCTATACCAATAGAAATAATTCACCATTACACAATTCGTTTACAGGGTATGCACTTTCATATAATAGAACAAAAGGAAGTTATTTATTTAAAAAGACTGTGACCAGACCAACATGACATGAATTTTTCTTATCTGCATTCGGTGTAGAGTATCTGTTTACTTACGTTATATGTTTCTTGTAGAACTCATTTCGTTCAAGTTTTTTGTTTTGGCATTTACAGGTGTAAATGAAATGTTTTGTAACAATAAATGTCATATTTAGAACGTCATTTTGTTTTTCTTTGTAACCGAAACATATATGCGTAACATTTGGATTCAAACTGATATCAGTTTTACTTTTGATCCAGTCAAATAAGTGATGCCACAGACTCTTCACATGTACACAGTCATATAACAGATGTTTTATTATTTCATTTTGGCATTTATAAAAAGTACACGATGGGGAATCTTGTAATTTAATGATGAAAGCAATTTATTTTTTGTTAATATTCTATGAATGATTCGGTTTTGAAGCCATCTTAACTTAAAGCTAATGGTGCTTCTGAATATAATTACATGTATATATCTTCCCCTCATATTGATCTTTATTACACTCTCGTTGAAGATACTGCAGTTGTGAAACAATGACATGTTATTCAACACTGTTGTGAAACATTGCACGTGAAAGCGATCGCATCCGGAACTACTTTCCTGCTCTCGTATGACAAGTTATCAGTTGACGATGTCAAACAAAATTGCTATCAAAATCAACATTGTTCTCTGTCCAAACGAAAACAATACGAGATAAAAGTAAAATTCTTTTTACAAACGTGTTTATTTGTTTATGATTAAATTGTGCGAGAAACAATACAAAGAATCAGAGATACCTCCACATTCATCTTCAAAATGTAAACATGACCTCGAAATCAGGGTCAAGTCGGCATTCGATAGTAAATCTGGCCAGGTCATCCCTTCCAAATTACGGTCGATTCTTGAAATGTCAGCGTCAGTATTTCAGAATTTCGATAAAGCAACCCAATTTTTGGTGATCTAACGTAAGCATTAGCAACGTTATCTTTTTCGGCAACAAGTTCAAATTCGTCGAAACGCTAAAAAGTTTAAGAGTTATCTCCCTTGCAGCCCTAAGCTCCTAGCAGCGTTTTGCAACTCAACGCCGGGCTTGCCATTCAAAGCAGTGGTTCTTTTTGTTTTAGAATAAAGATGAAATTTTAATTTGAAGACAGTATTCCCAAAACTATTCTCACCATGGATCACAAACAAGAACAGTGTTCCTCCCACTGATACTAGCTCACACATACTGAATCGCTCTTGAAAACGCACATTCCGATGACGTCACAATCACTTGCCATTCATTCAAACAATCTAACGTTCATTCGCACAATTCAGCGACAGATTTGTGTTTGTAGGAACTATAACACAACAATAATTGAATGAGAGTTTTCAATTTGCACTGTTCAAAATTAAAGCTGTTATTAACGGACTAACTCATGACCTATTTGTTCATTGCTCAAAGTCTAATGACACTACATATGCATCAATTGTAAGAATTGTATTCCTACGCACAACTACGAGAATGGAGATTAAACATTATTTTCATTTTATATCAATAATTTAAAGAGTGTAATAAATAAAATACTAAACTCCGTCCAGTTTAATAACATATTCATGAAACGAGTGGATAGTATTGGTATTTAACTCGCTTTCGCTCGTTAAATACGAATACCATCCACTCGTTTCATAAATATGTTATTAAACTGGACGTCGTTTAGTATTATCTATATATGTATCACCCAGGATCAATTGCCCATTTTGTTTCACAACTTGACTCGATTAAATGACAAATGTGATTTTGACAGATTCGTGTAAAAATCTTTATATTCATTGGCTGCCTTAAATAGTATTTTCAGACTATCAGGAATACATGGCAATTCAAGTAACTTGTTAATGCTAACAGCATTCTTTCGAATGTATTTTTTCATAGGTTTCATCAAACCAGTTAATTCTAAGAAATTTGATGGTATATGTTTTGAATTCAGTAAAATTAAGAAATGAACCATCATCTTTTAAAGGTGATTAATGAAAAGTATATTTGACATTACATATTGGTCTAACAAAACTGGTTTCTTGTCAATCAAGATATATATATTTGGTATAACAGATCTTTTTAGATAGGTTGATCCCATTTCTATAGCATTTAAAACAAAATATGGTTAAAAGGATTTTGTTAAATTGTTCAATTTTGTCATTTTTTTCAATGTTCACATATAGAAATTATTACACGAGGAAGTGTGTCATAAGACTTTGACGTGACGTCACAAACGAAATATAAGGGAAGTCGCGCTACAGCAATCGTTGCTATGCAAAAGTGATATGTGCACATGTGTTCATATTGAAAATACGTCATATTTATTTAAACCCTTTGCACATCAAGTGTTGAAAGTCCTGCGAATGTATGGCATTGAATTTATCAACAGTTGTTACTTGTAAATCTGCTTGTTTTTTAATAATTCCACACTCTTCGATGTAGTCTTTGTTTGCGTTTATTTATTATCGTTAAAAAGAAGAAATTACTTAACACACAAAATTTAAAACTCATGTGTCCGTCGAGTCTTTCTTCATAACAATGGATATGATGCTTGGGTATGTTAATAAATAGACAATTAAGTTCGCGTATTAACAAAGGTTTCAAACTTCTTTAACGACCATATTCGGCCATCCAACGGTATCATATTCAGCCTTTTGTGAATGCAACAATGAATCATATATCGTGACCACCAACCATCGCACTTCAGTGTCAGTAAAAAGTCATCGAACAGGCCAGTTTACTGGTGATGAGGTGTGACAGTGTGAGGGTTAGACAATAGAAGGATGATGTCCTATAGCAGGGTGATGTCCTGTAGCAGGATGATGTCCTATAGCAGGATGATGTCCTCAGGATTGGTGATGCTTCTGCTTGGTGTCTGGACAGTGTATGGAAATGGTATGTGACTTTTTAGCACTTAAGAAATATTTTCTTAAAAATGAAAATAATTATCATAAAGTATACATGACGAGGCAATAGAATTTCGAAATCACTTATTGTTGATGTGGATTTAAAAAGTTAAAAATGTTTTTTGTTGAACTGTTTTTGTTGAATTATATTGTTGGAAGTAATTTGTAGAAAATTCTAAATTTGATATTTTCCTTCAGTCTCTGTGATTGAAAATAATGTGAAACATGTACAGATCTACATTGATCATTTAAAGTATATTTCCATTATTTATTATTTATAGTTTTGATAACTGTTGTTTTCACTGAAACTATAAAAGACTTAGCTCAATTACATACTTCATCTCGTTTCACTCATTCAAGCACAAATACAGCCATGCTGAAATAAAAATAAACAAATCATTAAAGTAATCAGAACGGAATAATAAGAATCTTATTTTGAATTCTAGTTAATAATGAAAATTCACTCATTTTTTTTAACCAATAATTTTACTATTTTTGATACTTGTAGAACTCAATATTGAGTAATTTAGTCTAAAGTTCCTTTAAAAATATTCCTTTAAAAATTCAAAACTACGGCTGTTTTTGAAAAGATGGGCAACAAACATAATAGAAATTTTGATTCTTATATCCACACCTAGATGTTTGTGATAAAGAGTAAATTGTTTACCACTAATATTTCACATTTTATATATTTAGTTTCAGCAAATGACGTAGATGTGTATATCACTTCCTCAGAAGAAAATGAGAAGCATTGCATATTTCCGAATCAACTCAAAGTTGAAATCAAGTACAGAGACGTCTCTGAAACAATCCTATTGACGAAAACGATTCGGACTTCATCTGCTGCAAAGACAGATTATCGACTGGATCCACAAGACACGTTTTTGAAAAAGACGGCGAAGGTAATTGTTGTATTATGGCAATGTAAATTTGAAAAGTAACAATTGTATATATTTCACGAAGCTCTGTGGAATGGACTCTGACATGTTTTGGATCAAACCAACGTTGGCCCTAGTCGCAAGTTTATCATTCACAAGATTCAGGGTTTAGAATCTTAGATAGAAAGATCTATCGACTTTCGTCCGCAATCTTGAGGTTTTCGCTCAACGAGAAAACAAACCTGCTATATCATGCTACGCTGTGTATTAACAAAGTTAAGAAATAGCTAATAGGTTAACAAAAGATGAGCATATTTACAATTATTGATGATGAAATTCATCCGTTATAAAGTTGTTACGTATAGTATAGTAACTCCGTTGGTTGACTTGACAATGTTTATTTCATTCTGAGGGATAAGATAAGAGATGAGATAAGATAAGATATTATTCCGAAGGAAATTTTGGTTAAATCGTAAAACATAAACATATAAAAAATATTAAAATACAAAATAGCACAATGTTAACATGCACTAAGATAATAAGACTAACATTTAGTCTCAGACGTATCGTTTTTCAATATTGACAACATTTTAGACAAGTGATGTAGTATAACAAATGGAGCCCGAAAGAAGCTTTAACTTCAGAGCTGTGCTATATATACATTTCTAGACTGGGATGGTCATCAATTATTTGATTTTGCTTTAGTGTCTGCATGACAGACTATAAGGTAATGAGAAAAATTAGTTACATGTAGGCCTACTGAGTAAATAGCACTATGAAACAAAGGGATAGGGATGCGTTAAATCGTAAAAAAAACCAAAACATTTTACCACACCCAATAATTGAAACTAAATGTGATTGTATGTATTAATGATAATTGAGTATATAAACAAAAGTGCCCTCTCCATAACAATACAGAACTTCCCTTTCCCTCGAAGATATATGTTAGCAGTCAACTTAACTTAGCTTACAAATTCAAGATCTAATATTTTGTCAAAACTAAGAATGTTTTCATCCATAGAACTTCATTTGTCTTCTCTCTTCTACTAACGTCTAGAACGCCACTCAAACAGTTCATTAGGTTTAGATATTTTTCTAGATTTTGTTTCAACTATGAATAAGACACACGTAAATATACCATTCACAAAGTGATTGCTGTCGCACTTCAAAAGTATAGGTTAACTAATTAGCCAATAAAATGATGGGTTCACGCCCCCTTTATGAGTTCTACTTTTACGAGAGGCGCTTGACCATTGTTTATAAGTAGCAATTACTGTAACTTGTTGATTGTCGGTGTCGTTTGTTACTGAAATACTTACAATTAGATAACACATACCTACACACACATACAACAACGCACGCAATAGCAAAAAGTACGTAATAAAAAACCTTGACAAAGTTGATATTGCTTTTGTCTTAACCCATAGCCCTCTCAATCCAAACTTGTTCAAGATTAAAAGACAAAATTCACCTGTTCTATGATTGTGTGATGAAAAAAAAAATCAGAATTGTTGATATGTCAATTTTATCCAAATTAATTAAGATTTAAACAATGTTTAAGTAAGGCAATATTCGACTCATCTACTCGTTACAGCGATGCCTGAGGAGCATGTCCACATACATGTATCCTTAAAAATGTTGATACAGCCTCTGTTCTATAACGCCGAAATTAGTGGGTTCCGACAGTTTCCCCTGGAGGAAAAAAATTGCACCACGAATCGATTTGAATTTCTTTATCAAATGACAACGCTTCTTGCATGCAAGGGTGGTTCATTTCACAATGTTTCTGCCATGATTCAGTAGCAAAAATTATGATTTTAGAACAGCGTCGCTGATTGTACAACTAACGTTGATTGCCTCCAATCAGTCATCTCCCATCTCACAACGTCGACGTAATATGGCTATACTAGGCTGTATCAACATTTCATGACTTGAT
Organism: Steromphala cineraria; assembly: GCA_916613615.1. NCBI lineage: Eukaryota > Metazoa > Mollusca > Gastropoda > Trochida > Trochidae > Steromphala > Steromphala cineraria. The sequence goes on from OU744735.1 coordinate 8,252,357, forward strand.
CTGCCTCTGTAGAAAGAGGATGTTATATTGTAAACCAACGGGTTCCTTGTTTCAGGAACTGGTCGAGTACAGAGACGACACAAACGTTACCAGAGTGAACGTTGAGTGTTACAAAGTAGACGGAAGAGCGCAATACAGAATGGTGAGATACATCTAAAATACTCAAATAATTTTCTCACTCACAGTAGTATTTATGTATAGGTTAATGTCCTCGTAACTCTCCATTCCTAAAAAATAATGGAACCGAGGGCCCCAGGGCCCAACGCTCATTATTTTTTAGGAATGGAGAGTTACGAGGATATTTACTTACTTAAATTACACTCAATGTAATGCCTTTTCAAAAACAAAACTTAGAATTTTTAAAAATTTGAAATTTGAGGTGAAAAACGTGATGTAAAATAAAAGGCTCAATTACTGAAAAATAATGGAGTGAGAGAACAATAGAATGACGTCACAAGTGTAATTTAACATTATCAACTATTCGTGTTTGCAGTTCTTATGTATTTATTTGAAATATTGTTCAACGAGCGCAATACAGAATGGTGAGTTACATCGATAAGTAATGTTTATCATTTGCATCAACTAATTATTTTTGCAGTTCGTATGTTATTGTTTTAAATATTGTTCATCTGTTGAGTGTTTCAAAGTAGATGAAAGAGCGCAATACAGAATGGTGAGTTACATCGATACTACTCGACAGAATTTAGGGAACACTCAAAGTAGTATTTATCATTTGCATCAACTATTTACATTTGCAGTTCGTATGTTATTGTTTTAAATATTGTTCATACCTTTGTGGGACTTCATTCAATATCGAGTCGGGTGTCCAGGGGCTGACATTGAAATTAATTGATCTATTACTGTCATTGACATTAAACTGTGGTCTAAGATGTTAAAAATGTGATACATAATTTAGAACGTTGCATTAGTATGACTTGTGTAATTCATGTTTCTGTCTGCGTTCTGCGATAGATGATACAGATGATTGTTACAGAGAGGACACATCTCACTCTACAATGGAGTCATGTACAACATACAGCCCCGGATAGACGTGAATAACAAAGGGAAATATACTCTGAAGGAAATAATGGCCGATATTCTTGGTGAGTATCGATGATATGTTAAAATGAATAAAGTTGGTATAGTAAAAAATATTAACATGACCATTTCGTCAATCCCGTTATAATTTTGAACTGAAATTAATCTTATGCCGTCTTGCACAACAAAATACCTATACTACACAAAGATCAAACGTGAGTTACTGATTTGTTGTATGAAGCGCCTGTAAAATCTCAAACTAAGGTCGACTGGAGGACAACATAAATGATTATTTCTTATTTAACATACTGTCATTGACATTAACCTGCACGGCAAATAATGTGTTTTATTGATTTGTATTCTTGGTAAAGAAAAGGTTAAAGGGGCAGTAGCACGTTTTTTTCTTACACAACATGCATTAAAAGTGTTCACACAAAAATTCTGTCAATGAAGTTTATGTGAATCTTAATAATTTGTTCTCTGATTGTGGATGATTGGTTTGTGTAATGGGATTTTACTATCAGTAGTCTGACACAGTTAACAGTGAAAAATTTAAAAATATAAAATGTTAAAAAAACGTGCATCTGCCCTTTGAATCCCTTTTTCTTTTTCCTTTTAAAATTACTTTCTATTCTTTTAAAAATCTTATTTTAAGATGTTGATGAGTTGTGGATCGATGAAGCTGACATGTATAGGATGAGACACAGAAACAATCAAATCTCAGAGAGACAAGAGAGACACAGAAGACAGACAGAGGCGATTTACATTGACGTGTTGGCTCTGGTTGGATACTCCGTCTATCAAGGGTTAGTTCCTTTGGATCTGCCGAGGTGTATCGCTCAATATACCTCCTGTTTTAATCGTGGGTCTCCGAGGCGTGGTGTAGCGGAGCCGAAGATCCACGATTCAAACAGGAGGTATATTGAGTGATGCACCGAGGTAAGTGTGGGTATATCTGACTTTTACCCCGTTCCGGTCGAATTATATAAGACGAAAAGTGTTATCCACCCTTCTCTATGTCTATTGGTCTTGACCTAAGTAGATCAAAAAGTATAAACAACACTCTTCTTACATGTGTTAGTACGTTTTAAAAACCATAAACTGACCTCATTTCACTAAAATTGGGCACATGACATGACACAACAAAAAGTTCCGCTACGTGTATCAACCCTCAGTAGCTCAGTTGAAAGAGGCGTTGCGTCGCAACATAAAATTTCCTGGTTCGAATTCCACTTCGTTAACATTTCTCAAAGATTCCGTTGATTTGCCATAGTTGACGATCTCTTCATCTGACTTAATGTGGGTTTGCAAAAGCAAAGTAGGTGTTTATAGAGGTGTATCGGTCTATACACCTACAGTTAGAACAAAGGAAACCATAGCAACGAGACCGGAATTTAATTATAAATTTACATTTAAGAGTAATATTCATGTTCATTCATGAAAGGTAAAAGAGTCTTAATTCGCTATTTTTTGGGTGTTGCATTATTTTCGGAATTCAGTGAACTTTCAACTTTTTATTTCAGTGCACTGCTAAGATCAGCGGCGCCCACTGACAGCGAGAAGAGAGAAGAGGCTCTAACTGGTCTACAGACTAACATAGCATTTCTCTTTCAAACAGTGAGTTGCAATAAAGTCAATCCAGTTTAAACATGCTGTAATTTTATACATTACAGCTACAGTTACAGTTTTAACTTAAATAAAAAACTCTTTTTTCTCCTAAGAACAATTTCAATAGGAAATACGTTTTGTGAAAAACCGACCGTCACCTTTCGTTGCCAGATGCAATGTTGCATTTGTCAGATTTCTAAGTGGAAAAATAAAGACATCGTACATATAGTTTAAGCATTTTTCTGATGTATCTAGCAAATCGCAAGAACCCGGAAAAAGCTCTGGTTATCAAGCTAGGGGCAAGTAACTCCAGTGTACAATTCGCCTCTAAAGGCTATTTAAGCTAAGCGATGTGGCTATGTTTATTCTACTGGTTCCAGTATCATGTTAGGTTAGCTGCATTACGACCTTGTTGGGTAGGAGGTCTCTGGTGAATCCCTTCCATTCTCGGGAGCTTCAATATTTTAATGTTTTTTTCCCGAGAACAAGATCAATTTTAATAAGACTGACTAAAGTTTGTCATTAAGCAAAACATATGGGTTTGAAACAAGCGACACGATGTCATCAAGCAATGCCCTGCATTGCTGTACTTTTCTATACAAGTGTTACGTTTTAAAACATTGCAAACCCGCTGGCGAAAATCCTTATTATTAATAATGCCCACGGACCATGTTTTATCCATAACATCTCATTCCGACGGTTTATCACATTACTTAAAAGTTCATATTTTCAGCAAGAATTGTTCTTATTACTTATTTTGTAGATTTCTTCTAATAACTTTGGGGAATGTCTCATTATAGAAATACAAACTTTAATGTCATTACTATAGTATACTGTATGGACTTGTGTTCGACTTTTTGAACTACCCGTAAACATATCATCATAATTTTTTCAGGTGAATTTCCGCTTCCAATATGCCGGATCAAACATCTACATCAGACTTGTCGGGTGCGTTATTGAGGTGAGCTCGCTTCTATGGTTATAGCTAATAATGATAATAATAATAATAAGCTCTTTTGTTCTTTGATAAAAAAGGGATATGACAATCAACAAACACAAGCATTTCAACTTTTGTTTTATTTGCTTGTGACCATGGTCCTGTTGCAACATTAAGATCATCCTGTCTCAAGGTACGAACGTTACGCTAAATCCACTACAGATTAGTGGAGTTAGCGTAACGTTCGTACCCTGAGACAGGATGCATTTAGGTGAACGTAAATCACTAAGGTAGCCTTAGTGTTTCAATGGTTGTATTAAAGAAATTGAAGATTAAACAGACATTAACCTGATTATCCAAACGCTCATCGACAAGACCTTTACACAACTATTCCAATGTTCAAACCAGGATACGGCTGAGAGCCAATGGGTGCAGAGAACGAGGGAAGGTCAGGGGTCAGAGCCTCGACTTGATGGGAACCGGATGTTGGGCGCCATCTGGAACTACACGACAACAACCGACAACTTGCCGTCTTTCGATGTCGTCGTATCTTTCGAAACGTAAATATAATTGGTAGTCCTTGCTTTATGCAAAGCACTTTTGGAAACTTGGAGGTATTTTATGTTTAACTGATTCCGAACAATGTGATACAAAAATCTTGAAAAACGTTACTGTGTTTTACGAATGCTCAGACACGTATGTCACTGACTCTGTATATAGGCCTACTCAATTTTCAGATTCTTAATGAACAACTATATATTTCCATTTGCATGACCTCTTATTTTGCCGTTTTTGTATCGTAATTTGTTTTATTTTGCAAACACTAAAACATTTGTTCTGTCATTTTTTTTACAGCCTGTCTCTGTACTCGTTCGACAACAACGGGTATTTATTTGGTATGATTTTGTTGTTTTTCTATAATTTTCTGTAAGCAGTTTGCCTTTGTTAATCGCGCGACCAAAAACTTATTCAGCCTTTGTTCTCAGGTAACTAGAGGATATCAGCATGTTACAGACAGGAACCTACAAAATGATACTTGCATGCCTAGCTGGCTGATACTTGGTATACAGGAAACATGTACATTTGTTTTGTTGGGGTTAAACAATATTCATATACTACATTCAGCTGTTTCCAAAGAAAAAACTGATCTGTATGATATAATAAGAACAAATGGTGACAGTAGTAGTATTAAGGCTATTTTAAGCTTGCACAAAAAACACTGATTCCGAGGTAAAATCACATTCGACGTCGCTATTAAGCGATTGGCGCTGCTTCGTAGATTTATGCTACCCTGAGTACCGTGTGTTTAAGAACCTTCTCTTGTTCATAAGAATAAGTATAATGTGGTTTACGTGCCTTTCCCGGGAAATTGGTCACAACGTTACCGTTCTTTGGGTTTCTTATACAATGCTGATTGATTATTTACTCCAGTTCAGTATAATTCGTGCAATGTTGATGAAGTGCCTTTACCAGGGACATTAGTCGAAACGTTATTATTACTACTTATGGTAAGCGCATTTTTGTTTAGACTTCTCGAGACAGTCGAGTATATGCGGCACCAACTCTGAAGCGGTTGTGCTGGTACACTACAGACATCTGTTTACACTGGACGCTGCTGCTGCAACCAAGGGGCTGGGTCATGCGTACGTAAAATCCCCCTTTGTAATAATTGTCTCATTTCAACTTAAATTTAAACTCGTTGGATCAAGGCCTCATTTCGTCAAGTTTATAGTTAGTCCCATCCTCGACAATCCAGAGTCGACATTCCGATAATTCGCCTCTATAGTAGAGAATTGTCTGGGTTATCTGGGTTATCTGGGTTATCGTGGTTGGGTTATTTCCTCAAGGCAACAAACATGCAATGCAGTAAGATGGAAGATATTTATGATTTGTCGCCAACCTTAATTTCAAATGAGGGATTTTAATTAAACAACATCTCTATTTTTCACCCCAAAGTGACAAGTGTATCATTGAATCATGAAGATCTAAAAACAACCTTATATAAGCGCTGAAGACGAGATGACATTTTCATGGATACTTGTTATAAACCATTAAACTCATATAAACCAGTAAATCTTCAACTCCTATCGTTATTTCTGTCTGCTTTGAGGTGTATATCCAACATATTGTTTGACTGATTGATTGACCGTGTCCTAATACATCTTATATATCCAACATATTGTTTGACTGATTGATTGACCGTGTCCTAATACATCTTATATATCCAACATATTGTTTGACTGATTGATTGACCCTGTCCTAATACATCTTATATATCCAACATATTGTTTGACTGATTGATTGACCCTGTCCTAATACATCTTATATATCCAACATATTGGTTGACTGATTGATTGACCGTGTCCTAATACATCTTATATATCCAACATATTGTTTGACTGATTGATTGACCCTGTCCTAATACATCTTATATATCCAACATATTGTTTGACTGATTGATTGACCCTGTCCTAATACATCTTATATATCCAACATTGAAATATTCTTGAACAAAACTAACTGAAGATTTGTCTTCAAATAAGTTCATAACCAACCGGTTCACAACATAGTGATCATCAGGGTTACTTATACTTTGTGTTGCTCATTGTGTCAACACAATGTATAAGCAATACATAGATGATATCTGTCTTTTCTTGACAAATACCATGTTTATCTCATCGAGTGAGGTAGAAAGGTTATATTTTCACCATTGTAATTACGTCCGAAAAGGGTCATTTTCACGCCGAGCGGCCGCTAGGAACAGCCCGTCGCCACAGTAACACTGTGACGTCATAAGCCAATTCGCCGATTGAGACTAATGACGTGAAATTATATCAGTCACCGTTCGCAGTGAAAATATAAGTTATTTTCACTTTAGCTTGATAGACAGTTTATTTCACTGATAAATCCCAGTATTTCACTGCTCGCCATATAATAAAATGCATAAATAACCCTGATGATCACTTGGTAAAGATATAGAGGATATCTGTCTTTTCTTGACTAATACCATGTTTATCTCATCGAGTGAGGTAGAAAGTTTATATTTAACTTGTCTACCTCACGAGATGAGATAAACATGGTATTTGTCAAGAATTGACAGATATTCTATTTATTATATGATTAAATCCTTCTAATTACGTCAAAAAAGGCCAATTTCATGTTAAGCGGCCGCTTGGAAGAGCCCGTCACCGCGGTAACAGTGTGACGTCATATGAGAATTCATGACGTCAGACCATTGTTACATGACGTCAAAGTCTTGAACTTGACGTCACTCGAGTGGTGATAAAGTTTATCACCACTCAGCAGAGTGACGATAAAGGTTATCGCCACTGTAGATAGAGGGTTTATTTCATTGATAGAACAGAGTATCTCACCCTCAATCATATAATAAATATATATATCACAGTGATGAGTTTCCACGCATTGCAGGAAGACTTATAATAGTCGGCAAGGAAATCTCGCCGAGTTATGCCTTGCGAGATATGTTTGATGGAAAGTGCTGTATTTGACAGTTTGGGAGCTTTGGACGACGGAGACAGTAACAACTGTTCGAGCAGTGACCACTATCTGATGTCGGCTAAATATCAGGATCTGTATGAGGCGGATAGTACCAACCCCTACTACTTCTCAACTTGCTCAGTGCAGTACTTCCGTAACTTCACGCAGCTACTTCTCGGGTTAGCATTTATCATTTATCTGACTTCAGCGATATCAAGTCTGTCCTATGATGTCTGATCAGAAACCTGACATGACTTCAAATAACGTTTTCGTTAAATTATACCTCAAATTAAATATAGTAGTGGTTTTTTTTATCACTTTTGTAATTTAAGGGGGTGGGGGAGTGTGCCGTCAAAGTGCTCCGGGCGTCGTTGGACCCCCCCCCCCCCCCATTATCAGCGCCGCCCTTTCATTATCATATTTGTGTTTCTTTGTGTATATGTTGCATCAGTCTGAATAGTAAATATAAATTGTCAATGCCTCAAAATAATGAGTTTTAAATCTCAATATGCAAAAGTGATTCATTTTTGTTATAAGATAACATATTTGTTTCTGTACAGAGGAGGCGACCAATCATCCCGTTCCTGTCTGCTGGATGCTCTGTCAGTTTATAACGTTACAAACGTTACGGGTATACTCCCCGGGGAGATGTACGACCCTGATGCTCAGTGCAGACTCGTGTATGGGGCGCAGTCTTACTATTGTTTCGTGAGTACACATTGGTAAAGCATACACATTATATGTACACGTGAACACATGTTACATTTGACAGTATATATATCATATGTGCACGTGTACATCTATCACTACCGCGTTCAAGGGAAACAAATTCAAAAATTGTGACGCTAAAAATAAACATTGCCTCAATAACACTTGCTATGCTCCCATATTGAGTCTTGCTAGATGTAGTAACGGCTCGCGTCAGCTGACCTATCGAATTGACCAATCAGGGCTCGGCTTACCATGACACAATAGTCTGCTTTCGCACATACATGTATACCGTTGGAGGGTCATAGGTCGCCGAAAGGTTGGCTGACGTGACCTCTTCCTGTATCTTGCTAGACTCAGTATGGGAGTATAGCGAGTATTGTTGAGGCTAGGTTTTCTTAGACTGGACGCTATCGGGAATCGAACGTGTTCCATCAGAGAGCTTACCCTCCGCAGGTACTGAATGCAGCATGCCTTATCGCATATTGCCGTAACCAGTCAATGCAGACAAAACACAAACATCAGCGAAGCAATCAGATCGTCTATTTTATAGTGTTTACCGGTCACCATGTGTAACCAATAGTACAGCTGGAGTTCCCTGGTCCTAGCTACCGGTACCGAAAGATTGAGTCCTTTCGATTAGCTAGATGAGCTTACTTCAGAAACATGCGACAAAGTTGGGTGCGGTTAGACGGTGACGGAGAGACAATATTGGCTTGACTAAGTTCGAGCCCCGATAGTCAATATTTTCACAATGTTTATTCCTCGAAGCTCTGTCGATTGTAATAAGACTGTCCTGGTACAGTTGTACTTTTAGAAAACTCCCTCTAATGAACTTAGTTTGGCCTTTAACTTCCGTATTTTATATCTAATTATCAATGAAATTTAGACTGTATTAAAGGCTTCTCTCTGTGATACACAACCGCAATTATAAAGTTCTCCCTTGCAAAAGAACAATGGTTTACAAAGTTTATACAAATATAAGAATGAATCGAAAATATTTATTTCATATAAATATTTTGGCCTACGACTTCCTGAAAATAAAAGTTTTTGGTGTTTCCATAGAAAGGTCACTTTTTGAACTTCTACAGTATAGTGTTCACTTGAGACAATTTTTTTCGGAAACTATGATGTGTGAAATTTGGTTGTTGTTCCACATGAAACTTTCGATCGAGTTCAGCATCCATTTCCGAAATTAATTTTTTACAGAGTTTTGGTCCTTGAATCTGTATTTGAATTTGATGCTCCAATTATATGAATATTCATCGACCTCTCCATTTAGGGGGAAGACATGTTCCACGTGGGTAGTCCTGAAGATATTACTTTAGTTCGAAAATTGTTTGATATTACATCTTTAGTTTATTTATGGTCCTTTGCAGATGACGGTTCATGTGACCTCTTCTCGCATTTCTTTATAGTAAATATGACAGCATAAATGACTTAAATTGTTGACGTTACTAAGTTTGTTCCAGCACACGGACATGGTATTGGGACACAAAGACCTTTGTAAGAGACTCAAGTGCTACCACCCTCCCACAGACACCTGCTACTTCCTGTATGCTGCTGAGGGCACATCGTGTGGGAACAAGGAGGTTTGTATATCAAGAACATAACCGGTTACTTCCTGTATGCTGCTGAGGGCACATCGTGTGGGAACAAGGAGGTTTGTATATCAAGAACATAACCGGTTACTTCCTGTATGCTGCTGAGGGCACATCGTGTGGGAACAAGGAGGTTTGTATATCAAGAACATAACCGGTTACTTCCTGTATGCTGCTGAGGGCACATCGTGTGGGAACAAGGAGGTTTGTATATCAAGAACATAACCGGTTACTTCCTGTATGCTGCTGAGGGCACATCGTGTGGGAACAAGGAGGTTTGTATATCAAGAACATAACCGGTTACTTCCTGTATGCTGCTGAGGGCACATCGTGTGGGAACAAGGAGGTTTGTATATCAAGAACATAACCGGTTACTTCCTGTATGCTGCTGAGGGCACATCGTGTGGGAACAAGGAGGTTTGTATATCAAGAACATAACCGGTTACTTCCTGTATGCTGCTGAGGGCACATCGTGTGGGAACAAGGAGGTTTGTATGTCAAGAACATAACCTGCTACTTCCTGTATGCTGCTGAGGGCACATCGTGTGGGAACAAGGAGGTTTGTATGTCAAGAACCGGTTACTTCCTGTATGCTGCTGAGGGCACATCGTGTGGGAACAAGGAGGTTTGTATATCAAGAACATAACCGGTTACTTCCTGTATGCTGCTGAGGGCACATCGTGTGGGAACAAGGAGGTTTGTATATCAAGAACATAACCGGTTACTTCCTGTATGCTGCTGAGGGCACATCGTGTGGGAACAAGGAGGTTTGTATATCAAGAACATAACCGGTTACTTCCAGTATGCTGCTGAGGGCACATCGTGTGGGAACAAGGAGGTTTGTATATCAAGAACATAACCGGTTACTTCCTGTATGCTGCTGAGGGCACATCGTGTGGGAACAAGGAGGTTTGTATATCAAGAACATAACCGGTTACTTCCTGTATGCTGCTGAGGGCACATCGTGTGGGAACAAGGAGGTTTGTATGTCAAAAACATAACCTGCTACTTCCTGTATGCTGCTGAGGGCACATCGTGTGGGAACAAGGAGGTTTGTATGTCAAGAACATAACCGGTTACTTCCTGTATGCTGCTGAGGGCACATCGTGTGGGAACAAGGAGGTTTGTATGTCAAGAACATAACCTGCTACTTCCTGTATGCTGCTGAGGGCACATCGTGTGGGAACAAGGAGGTTTGTATATCAAGAACATAACCGGTTACTTCCTGTATGCTGCTGAGGGCACATCGTGTGGGACGAAGGAGGTTTGTATATCAAGAACATAACCGGTTACTTCCTGTATGCTGCTGAGGGCACATCGTGTGGGACGAAGGAGGTTTGTATATCAAGAACATAACCGGTTACTTCCTGTATGCTGCTGAGGGCACATCGTGTGGGAACAAGGAGGTTTGTATGTCAAGAACATAACCGGTTACTTCCTGTATGCTGCTGAGGGCACATCGTGTGGGAACAAGGAGGTTTGTATGTCAAGAACATAACCGGTTACTTCCTGTATGCTGCTGAGGGCACATCGTGTGGGAACAAGGAGGTTTGTATGTCAAGAACATAACCGGTTACTTCCTGTATGCTGCTGAGGGCACATCGTGTGGGAACAAGGAGGTTTGTATGTCAAGAACATAACCGGTTACTTCCTGTATGCTGCTGAGGGCACATCGTGTGGGAACAAGGAGGTTTGTATGTCAAGAACATAACCGGTTACTTCCTGTATGCTGCTGAGGGCACATCGTGTGGGAACAAGGAGGTTTGTATGTCAAGAACATAACCGGTTACTTCCTGTATGCTGCTGAGGGCACATCGTGTGGGAACAAGGAGGTTTGTATGTCAAGAACATAACCGGTTACTTCCTGTATGCTGCTGAGGGCACATCGTGTGGGAACAAGGAGGTTTGTATATCAAGAACATAACCGGTTACTTCCTGTATGCTGCTGAGGGCACATCGTGTGGGACGAAGGAGGTTTGTATATCAAGAACATAACCGAATACTTCCTGTCTGCTGCTGAGGGAACATCGTGTTGGAACAAGGAGGTTTGTATATCAAGAACATAACCGGTTACTTCCTGTATGCTGCTGAGGGCACATCGTGTGGGAACAAGGAGGTTTGTATGTCAAGAACATAACCGGTTACTTCCTGTATGCTGCTGAGGGCACATCGTGTGGGAACAAGGAGGTTTGTATGTCAAGAACATAACCGGTTACTTCCTGTATGCTGCTGAGGGCACATCGTGTGGGAACAAGGAGGTTTGTATATCAAGAACATAACCGGTTACTTCCTGTATGCTGCTGAGGGCACATCGTGTGGGACGAAGGAGGTTTGTATATCAAGAACATAACCGAATACTTCCTGTCTGCTGCTGAGGGAACATCGTGTTGGAACAAGGAGGTTTGTATATCAAGAACATAACCGGTTACTTCCAGTATGCTGCTGATGGTACATCGTGTGGGAACAAGGAGGTTTGTATATCAAGAAATAACCGGTTACTTCCTGTCTGCTGCTGAGGGCACATCGTGTGGGAACAAGGAGGTTTGTATATCAAGAACATAACCGGTTACTTCCTGTATGCTGCTGAGGGCACATCGTGTGGGACGAAGGAGGTTTGTATATCAAGAACATAACCGGTTACTTCCTGTATGCTGCTGAGGGCACATCGTGTTGGAACAAGGAGGTTTGTATATCAATAACATAACCGGTTACTTCCTGTATGCTGCTGTGGGCACATCGTGTGGGAACAAGGAGGTTTGTATATCAAGAACATAACCGGTTACTTCCAGTATGCTGCTGAGGGTACATCGTGTGGGAACAAGGAGGTTTGTATATCAAGAACATAACCGGTTACTTCCTGTCTGCTGCTATGGGCACATCGTGTGGGAACAAGGAGGTTTGTATATCAAGAACATAACCGGTTACTTCCTGTATGCTGCTGAGGGCACATCGTGTGGGAACAAGGAGATTTGTATATCAAGAACATAACCGGTTACCTCCAGTATACTGCTGAGGGCACATCGTGTGGGAACAAGGAGTTTTGTATATCAAGAACATAACCGGTTACTTGCTGTATGCTGCTGAGGGCACATCGTGTGGGAACAAGGAGGTTTGTATATCAAGAACATAACCGGTTACTTCCAGTATGTTGCTGAAGGTACATCGTGTGGGAACAAGGAGGTTTGTATGACAAGAACATAACCGGTTACTTCCTGTATGCTGCTGAGGGCACATTGTGTGGGAACAAAGAGGTTTGTATATCAAGAACATAACCGGTTACTTCCTGTATGCTGCTGAGGGCACATCGTGTGGGAACAAGGAGGTTTGTATGACAAGAACATAACCGGTTACTTCCTGTATGCTGCTGAGGGCACATCGTGTGGGAACAAGGAGGTTTGTATATCAAGAACATAACCGGCTACTTCCTGTATGCTGCTGAGGGCACATCGTGTGGGAACAAGGAGGTTTGTATATCAAGAACATAACCAGTTACTTCCTGTATGCTGCTGAGGGCACATCGTGTGGGAACAAGGAGGTTTGTATTTCAAGAAAATGCTAGAAGTCCTATTGACATCCGGTCCGACATTTTGAATTTTGGGGATTACACGAAGGAAGCCCGCTAGGTTTACAATGTTATTGAAATAAACTATTTGTATTGATAAAATATTTAGCTTTATCAACCAAAATGTTACCCTCAATATTACACCTAGTCAAGTACACAAGTACACTGGTAGCTATATTCACATGTCCAATAATCACTCCGGAAAAAAAGCCTCAAAATAGCGGGCCCTTCTACGAGTTTTCTTTATTATTCTAGCCTTTATCAAGGATTTGTTTTACAGAGAGGTGCACAATTGTATCTATTGAATTGGTTTGTGAAAAATGAACATTTAAAATGGGTAAAACATATATAGTGATCAGTAAAATAAGTGGCAGTCTCAACCTCTCATTTTTTTATTTCTTACAAAGCCCAACATTTATTACATGTAAATATGTAGTTTTGATTTTACGAAAAACCATGTATTCAAAAGAAAAAATAGAAATATAGCAATATCCCCCACATAATATCTTATATAATCCAAGGTGTGAAGAGCTCTCTTTCTATTTTTAGATAATGTTTCTCAGTTCTAACTAATCGGTAAATGGCAAATATATATTAAAAAACAAAACAAATTATGAGTAACGCTTTAATTTACCATTTCATATTCAAAATACTATTCTTATCTAAACTTGTTTTGAAAAAGTCATATTTGGAGACGCTCCTTTTGTCACAAAACTATTTAAAACAGCAATATGAAAGTCTGTAACTTATATTGATGATACTTTTCCCAATAACATCATGTTTTAAACAAAAATTATATTTCACTAAAAAATTGGATTACTAAACAAGGCTCATGTGAATACCGCTCCAATATTCAAGAGAAAGTACTTCCATATGATATCGACATCAACAATCTATGACAACATATGCCTCTTGTTCAAGCCATTATGAAATATACACCAACCTCAGAACTATTTATCAAAACTGCCTTTTGAATATATAAATTTGTGCACATAAGTTAAAGTTATTTACAGCAGAGGAATGATTCAGTTTGCCGAAGGAGACAGACTTTAGATAAAATGCTTCGTTATAGGAAAAAAATGTCTTGTTATGCCGTAATGAACGTGATGACTAAACACACTTTTTGTGTCACGAGAGGTTATTAGTTTACAAACACAAATAAAGACGTCGTTTGAGAAACATATGCATCCATATTTGAAATTCAAATTGAATTTATTCTATCACAATTTGAAAATACTAATAACTTGAAGCTCATCAGTCAATGGGCTAGATTGGATTTTGTTATTGCTCCCTGTCTAATTTGGACTTCTTAATCAGAATAGCTACACGCCAAAATCTGAACTAGGGGATCAATTACAGTATGTAGATTTTAAAGGGGCAGTAGCACGTTTATAGGGGGAATATTAGATGATGTCACAAAAAGGAAAATAAATGCTTCCAATTGAAAGACAATGTATTTAAACTAAATGAAGCAGTAACAATTTCAAATCTATAATGTAAAGTTTAGCCATGCGATTACTTTTTCTAGCTAAAACTGAATTAAAGGTGTTCACAAAAAAATGGCCGCCGATGGGTTTTATGTAATTCTTTATACATTGTCCTCTGACTATGCATGATTGATTTGTGTTATGAGATTTTTAACACTATCAAAATAACACAGTAAGCATAAACATACAATTATCAGTGAACATTTTAAAATATAAAATTTTCAAAAAAGGTGCTATTGCCCCTTTAAGTGGTATCTGTAAAAAATTATAAGCGATTTCGTGCATGTTATTAGTTGTTTTGGGAGAAAGACGGTATAGACATGAGGCTAAAAGTAAAACTAGTCACAATCACTCTCAAAAGGATTTATCCTTCAGTTTCATTAAAATCATGCAGAGAACTAAAGGAAATATTGTGTGAAACTTACCAGTAGATATTGCTTGGTTTTTTTTGCTGCTTATGTATACGTTCTCTCCTAGCTTAGTCTTCCTAGATGATAAATAATATGATTCAAAGAGTCAATGGCACCATCATTTTAGTTTAATTTTAGTTAAACTTTAGCCATCTTCCTACGCAAAGCCTGAAACGCCAGTTTCCGAACTGTCAGTTGTATGCCTTGCTGTCGACCCTTGATATTTCTGTACTTGCTATCTAGCTTGCTTCGAGAGAAAGCAAAAGTCCAATCAGAATGTAACCGGAGGTTGCTAACAATCGCCTGTAGGGAACTCAGGGGTCGACAGCAAGGCATAAAACTGACAGTAGAACTGGCGTTTAGTCTTTGCGTAGGAAGATGTGCTATAGCTAGAACGTCCTATTTTGCAATAACAATAACAATAAATACATGGATTTTATGTCATTCAAACATTTAATGACATTCTTTATGTAAATGTTTTGACAAACAAGAAAAACCAAGTAAATACAGTAGGCCTACTCCTTTTTAGCTCATCTGGCCTGTAAGGCCCGATGGGCTTATGGCATGGCATGGTGTCCGGCGTCCGTCCGTCCGTCCATCCGTCCGTCCGTCCATCCGTCCATCCGTCCATCCGTCCGTCCATCCGTCCGTAAACTTTGTGGAATTTCGACTTCTTCTCCAGAACCATAAGGCCTAGAAACCTAAAATTTTGTGTACATACTCCTTGGCTAGTGAGGATTAAAAATTGTAGCTTTGGTGGTCCTGTGACCCCTAATAAGGGCCACAGGGGCCACCCCCTCAAAACCAATTTTGATCTTCTTCCCCAGAACCATGAGGCCAAGAAAGCTAAAACTTTGTGTACAGACTCCTTGACTAGTAAGGATTAAAAATTGTAGCTTTGGTGGTCCTGTGACCCCTAATAAGGGCCACAGGGACCACTCCATAAAACCTATTTTCATCTTCTTCTCCAGAACCATGAGGCCTAGAAAGCTGAAATTGTGTGTACAGACTCCTTGACTAGTGAGGATTATAAATTGTAGCTTTGGTGGTCCTGTGACCCCTAATAAGGGCCACAGGGGCCACTCCCTAAAAACCTTTTTCATCTTCTTCTCCAGAACCATGAGGCCTAGAAAGCTGAAATTGTGTGTACAGACTCCTTGACTAGTGAGGATTATAAATTGTAGCTTTGGTGGTCCTGTGACCCCTAATAACAATAACAATGGGGCCGCGCCCTAAAAACCTATTTTCTTCTTCTTCTCCAGAACCATGAGGCCTAGAAAGCTGAAATTGTGTTTACAGACTCCTTGACTAGTGAGCATTTTGAATTATAGCTTTGATGGCCCTGTGACCCCTAATAAGAGCCACAGGGACCAAGCCCTAAAAACCTATTTTCATCTTCTTCTCCAGAACCACAAGGCCCAGAACGTTGAAACTTTGTGTACAGACTCCTTGACTAGTGAGGATTTTAAACTGAAGCTTTGGTAGCCCTGTGGTGCCTAATAAGGGCCCCAGGGACCACACCCTAAAAACCTATTTTCATATTTGTTCTGTCGAAAACAGGTAATCCTGGCCATGGTATGGCTTCTTAAGGGGTAAAACACTGCAAAGTAAAGAAAATACCCAAATTAGGAAAATATTACACTTAAAATAGCATAATCAAAGATCAAAGAGTTAAAAACTACCAACAGAAGTCACAAGTATCAATTTTAAGAGATATTTTATGTGTGCTTCCCTAGAAAATTTCTGACAAGGAAAGGTTTACTGTTGAAAGATTATATTTTAAGGCAGCTTCAATCAATGTCAAGTGTCTACACAAGTATGGCGAAATAAGTCTTCACATAAAGAATTCAATGGGCTTACATTGCAAACTAAGTTTACAGTTAAAATATAATCCCAATATCCTGATATGAAATATTTCCATTTCTGTATTGATAACAGGTATCTGAAATCACATCACATATAGTTTAGAATTTGAGACTTTGTGGCCCCTACAAATGGGAAACCACATTGGCCAGTGCAAAATTAAATATGAAGCCTGATGAGCTACAGAGCCAATGGCTCTATTTTTCAAGGTCTGACATTCCCATTGTATGTGTTTGATTTTAATCGAATTTTTTATTCTCACAATGTATAGTAAATAAAGAGATTGAGTACTCAATAATATTTTTGTAGAATATATCTAAAATCACCAGAAAAATAATAAATTCACTGAATTTATTTTATTATATTTTGTAAGAGTGTGAGTTCTTTTAAAACCCGATATCTTTTTATTAATAAAAACGTTCAGAACATTAAAGTTATCGCCTTTGCAACAAAAAAGTTTGGTTGATGTTCGACTTTTCAAGAAAAATCATAGAATATAACTAACAATAAACCTGTCTCCAATGTAATAGTGTTATGTACAAACTGAATTGTCACCTTGAATTTCGTTTCCACACGAATCGTTTCCCTTTAATTTTATATATATCACAATGCAGACATTACCAAAAAGTTCATATAATCAGCGCCAATTACTGTGACTGACCAAGTACCGACATGGAACCGAGCATTTGACCACATTCCCAAAGGGACGTCATTCCCAAGCTTTACATATTAGCATACCGTTAAACAAAAATTGGCTGATACCTTACAATTAATAACTCTTAACCGTGTACGCAGTAAGTATGTTTTATGTACCGACATCTTTAAAACATGTCATGTGACCGTGAGGCCGGGTGAGAAATCTTGTTACTGCAGATATATCATTGCTACAATTTTGGAACTATTGAAAATCCACTCCTTTTCCCCCCAGGTAAATACATTATTGTTTCTTTATAACGATTATTTAACAATATACTAATCGACAACAAAAAGTAGTATATGCAATCGCATTGAAATAAGATCAGAATTTTCCTCAATACGTTACGCACATGCGTAGCGTAGTGTACCAAATAGATCATATTTTAATAAGATTGTATTATATGATTACGCAAGTGTCCATTCCTAGTTTTATTTCAAATTATCCTCATGAAAAGAAAAATATTATGCAATTCTCCCTTTTTTTACAGTGGTGTGAATCCGGTGAATGTGTCTATTCGGAAGAAGCTCCAGTCACCGATGGTAAGAAAAGCTTTCCTATCATCAAACTAAACATATCAAGCAGGAATTAGCACTGGGTTCGTTATTGGAATCTGAAGTAGTAAATAACAAATAGCTCTTGATGTAAACATCTTGACTTGTTGTGTAGAAATCGTTGTACCAATACAAACGATGGTGTGAACTTTTTAAACTTTGAAGTTAGTAATAGAATGTTTGCTATCCAAGCTCGCACAGGTTTGCTACAAAACCGCCAGATATAAGAAAGTAGACATTTATCATATGTCAGATTATCAATTACAAATAAGAAACTCTGTCAGTCTGTGATAATTCAGAGTGCAGGATTTGTTTTACGAACTCAGTGATTGGAACTACAAATGTTAACTATCGTTTTTGACATATTGGCCCCATTAGCTCATTTCTGCATTACGGTGTTTACAAAACTTATATATTCAACGAATTATAAAATCTGATTATATTTAAGGTAATGAATACGAAGTCTGTGTGAAATAGATCTTACGCCAAAGAGTGTTTATTTGAATTTACAAGTTGTTCCTGAACTACTTCTTACACCATGTTAGATGACAGAAATAATAAAGTTCTTATCCAATAGACTTTTGTCTTGCTTTACAAATATTTGTTTGTAAATTTATATACATGCATTTAAATGAATATATAATTTCCACAATCAATAATTTTAGATGGCCTTCTGTTCATAATCACTTTGCTCGTGTAACACATCTGTCTTGTATGTCATATCTTGAATAGATATATAGTGGGGTTATGGAAATACATGTAATGCCCTTTTGTTGAAAGCCGGAAAAAAAACTTTCACTTTAAAGGGGCAGTTGCACGTTTTTTGAAAGTTTTCAATGATAACTGTACGTTAATGCTAAATGTATTATTTTGATAGTGTCAATCATCCATAGTCTGAGAACATCTTATAAAGATTCACAAAGTTCATTGGCGGCCATTTTATGTGAACACCTTTAATTCATTTTGTGTATGAAAAAAATCGAATGGCTGAACTTTATATATTTGATTTATACTGCTTCACTTAGTTTAGATACATTGTCTTTCAATTGAAACCATTTATCTCAATTTTCCTGACATCACCTTATATTCCCCCTTATAACGTACTACTGCCCCTTTTGATATGTGTCATGTATTCAATATGTTCATTAATGCACCCCAGACGTGTGTATCCATGGAGACGAGGGGAGTGTGGACTGCGCCACGTTGATCGACTACTACCCCTACTATTGCTACTATTCCAACGTACAAGTTCGTTGCTGTCAGTCCTGCAAGAACATAAACGTGACCGACGAAGGTATATTATCAGATCATAAAATGAGGTGTAAATCTATCCATGTAAGCAAAATTTAATGTAGGCTAGCTGATGTTGAAAATAAAACATATGAATTTTAGAACAAATTATTGTTTACATGCACGACAAAGTCATCATAACATCCTCATGGATATATTTTATCATTACACATTCTATTTGAATAATTTTATGAGTAAGCTTATACTGCGAATTTCTTGTATCGTCCAAGATATTGACAGAAACCAGTTTTACTTAAAAGCAATTTCTATCCGCAAACACCACATTTCAGAAATACCAAGACGAACAATGCTTTGATCTACTTTCTACAAATCTTACGTCTATTTTTTCTGTTATCAATAATGGCAAACTAACCGAGATTTGATACTTTTATCTACCTTAGCTATATTATTTTTGTTTTCCCTTTCATGATATTTCGTGGTGGTGAAGGAATGTTTTCAATAATATTTTTTTAAAAAGGGAAGGAAGATAATAGTTACAACTGAATGAACAACTTCTTTATATGACAGTAATTTCTATAATGTCTCTACTATCAAATAAAGAATTTTTTCATCAATAGACTAACTCTTGTCTTCCTTGTACCATCAACTTCTAGAATGTCACCCAAACAGCTAAAAGAAAGAAGTTGGTATATGTAGTCATTATAAAAGGACGTAAAATAAGATATCAACAATAGAATAACATAATAATCTTGTTCAATTTTCATCGGTTTGAACCCCTCTCGTATTTTTAAGTGAGATGTCATGGGCATTGTCTTTTGTCAATTTTATCCAGGTTGCCCATACGGTGATAATAGCTACGCTCAACCCGACTGCGCACTAACCGGATGTAACGTGACGTCATACAGAGACACGTGCTGTGAAACCTGTGCTGGTTACCGGACAACCGTAACTGCACCAATGACGTCATCGACTACAGAGATTACATCATCACGTACGACTTCTGTAATTACCACAACTACATCTCCTAGAAGTACATCAACTACTACGAAGTTTTCAACAACCGCTTCTCCTTCAACTCCTTCTACAACTGCTACTTCAACTACCACAGCAACTTCAACTGCCACAACGTCTACTACATCTGCTACTTCAACTACCACAACGTCTTCTACAACTACCACAACTTCTTCTAGGCCTTCTACTTCAACAACCACCCCAGCAACTTTCTCTACAACCTCTACTACAACCACTACTTCAAATCCTTCTCATACATCTACTTCTACCACTTCAACCGTTCCAACAACAACAGCTACAACTTCTAGTCCTTCCTCTACTACAAGAACCACTACGACTACAAGTGTCCCACCCACAACAATAACAACTACTTCTACAACAACAGCAACTACTACTACTACTACTACTGTTCCACCGACCACCCCTACAGCAGCAGTTACAACCTTTACCACAAACACACCATCTTCAACAACGTTTTCAACAAGGATGACTCCAACATCAACTTCGACAGCCACTACAACATCTTCTCCAATTCTCTCATCAACAACACTCTCTCGAACAACAGCATCGGGATATACAGCCTCGACATCGTCTTCCAGCCTAGGCGTATCTTCATCATTAACGTCATCAACTTCTTCATCATTCGTCTCTTCAACTTCGCCACAGAGTCCAAAACCATCAACGACAAAAGAGTCCGCAACAACAGAGATGACAACAACTAAATCAGAAGCCAATGTGACGTCAGACAAACATCAAACCACAGAGAAAAGCACGGCAGAACAGAACTCCTCACCCTTAACAGGTAACTTCTTAAAGGGACAGTCCTTTCGGGGTACGTTTTGAGGAAACGAAATTCAAGAAGACGCAGTGATGTATTCTATTCCTTGTCAAACTGTTAAATCTAGGACCCAATTGTTACGAACATGTATTAGATAGTGTGACATAATCATGTTATTATCATATATTAGTAGAAACAGGGATGCACTCTCGGATTTCGTTTCCACAAAAAGTACCCCAATAGGACCGGCCTTTTTATGAAAGTTGATGCTTTGATTTTCATGGAATCATAAAAACAGTGATAGAATATAAGTGTGAAGCTCTGAATTTAGTTTTTAGCTGATGCTTTACAAAATTAGATGTGTCCATGCCTCGAAATAATTATGATATTGAGCATCATTTTTCTCAATACAAATGTAACCAGTATGCTATTGAATCGATATATCTTTGATTTGACGCTTTTTTCACGTGTTTCAGATAAAATGAAGATCGGCATCGGGGTCGGTGTGGCAGTTGGTGTGTTGGCGATTGTCTGCGTCGTGTATGCGGTAATACACAGTATGAAAGCAAGAGGAACTGCTGATATAACAGAATGGAACAGTCTTCACGAAATATAGATATTCCAATATTCGGCAACTTCAAAAACAACGATCTCGCCAATATTGATTTACTCTCGAGCCATAATTGATAATTACATACAGGCAACAATCAATAAAAGAAATAAAATAATAGAAAAATCATTATATATTTCCAAAACATATTTTTTGATGGAAACAATATTGCAGGTAGGTAAGTGAAATTAAGGGCGATGTGTGGGCCAAAGTTGACCTACATGAGCCCAGCGCTAACAGTGATTATTGAGAGTCTATTAAAGATATTGCAGATAATCAATCGGAGTTTTCCGTTTATTTGAATTGTGACTATGATTATATTATATCATCATCATTACAAGTTTGTATTAGGAAGCATTTGTCCATTCGACGATTTTCCTTAAGATAATTCAGATCTTGTACAATTTGCCGGTGTCAAAGTATCATGTGAATAATATTTCAGTCGCATTTGTTTTCTCTCAACCCTATCTGTTACGCAAGTCGGATAAATTTTATTTGTACCTTATCTAACGAGCTTGTGAGCTAAAGATACATGACTGAAGCCTAAAACAATTTCAAGAGGTTGTTGAAGTTTGAAGCATATTTGGCTATACAAGATTTTTCCTTCTATTTTTGTCCTCTGCTAGTTGCGGTGATTGACTTTTCTGATTTGGTGGTTTGACGTGAGGATGAAATTGTTTCGTAAACCCAGGAAAAAGTCTTTAATAGTTTTGTTTGTAAGGTTTAACAATTACCTTAAGTGACTTCGCTCAATGGATATGCAAACGTGTTGAAACAAATAACTACGTGAATTTGTCGTTAGATTAGAGGTACCCTGTTGGTATGAAAAAAATAGTAAACACTTTTTTGTTTCATTTAATAAGTACAAATTCCATCTCTCTATGTCAACATATATTTATGCATACATTCCGTCCACATATATTCCCTTCTGTACAGTGTATTAATGATATTTATTTGATGTTAAGTGTCTTAAAGAGTCAGTAGCGCGCTTTAATTTGGAATATTAGGTCATGGTAAATGGTCCGCATTGAAAGACAATGTATTTTTATTAAATGAAGCAGTAATGAATAAAATATATAATGTAAAGTTCTGCCATGTGATTCATTTTCTTACGCAAAATGAATTAAAGGTGTTGACGTCAATATGGTGAATCTTTATAATCTGTTCTCTGATCTGACTATGAATGATTGGTTAGTGTAGTGATTTTTTGACACTGTCAAAATAATACGTTTAGCATTAACGTAAAATTATCAGTGAAGAACTTTAAATATAAAATTTTCTAAACACGTGCTTTTGCCCCTTTAGTTTTTTTATATAGATTATGTGATATCATTTCTATTTGAAATAAAATTAATATAATATTTTACAATTGCGTTATAGAACTGTTTTTTTTCATAACGTTTCTTATAGTTCCTAACGAAAAAAACAACAGCATGTACATATTTTGAATGTGCAACGTGATTGTTATCTTTCAATATGACATGATGAAATTTGCATATGCAAAATCATCTGTAACTTCATAACGTAACTGAAGTAAGCTTCCCTCGAAGTATTTTGCATTGGGACATGTATAAGAAACATTGTATGTACCTAAAGACCCTTTCCTATTAATATCATTGTTTATTACCCATACGGTTGAAAATAAGTGGTGACATATTTTCAATATTAGTGCACATATCACTTTTGCCTAGCAACGATTGTTGTAGCGCGAGTTCCGTATTTTTTCGCTTGTGACGTCATAAAATCATTGTTCGTGACGTCACTGTAGCCGGCCATCGAAAGCGAAGCGGCCCGTTTCTTGGAGATTTCGAAGATGGTAAAATCGAATAGAAACGGTAATTTTACATTGGGTTATGTATAAGAAACAACGTAAAATGGTATGCTGATGCTGCTGTTATTGTGGGGGTAGGTTGCTTGTAGACTGAGCCGGAACTGGACCTGACCTTTCCTATTAAAATCATTGTATATGGTATAAGACAAGTGTTAATAAGCATGTGTCTTTTAACATTTTTCGAAACGTTACACATATGGGTGGCTTCCTTAGATCATTTGTATGTACTTTTATAGATGAAAAAGATGAAAATTGTTTTATGTTAAAGTGTCACCAACCCCGAAAAAACTCAAGCAATTGCTATTGATAGTTATCGCTCTCGCTCGCATGATACACTTTAAATACTCATCGACGGTATTGCACTCACGGGAATCTTTACCCATTTTCCTGCTAAGTAAGTGTGCTAGATATATACATAAATGCTAAGTCTTAATGAATTTCATGAAAATGATAGTGATAATGATATTCTTAATCAATAATTGCAAAATACCTTGACACTGAAATCGCAAAGTACTAACACTCTTGCAAATATAACCATAACATATTCGCTTGACTTGATTGCATTCAGGCATGAATAGTTGATACATGAGACAGATAAAGATTCGACAAAAATGAACTTGAATTTAATTTTACAGCTCCCTAACTTCACAAATTAATGAGATAAATTGACTTTGTGTCTACAATAGATTTGCTATTGATTACTTGTTTCTCCTTTCTTAGAAAAAGAGAATATTATATGAGTGTCCAGGACATACTATTTTTTCGACACGAGTACATAATAACAAATATTTCCCGAGCGAGAGCGAGGGAGTTACTGATATTTAGAAACGGGTGTCCTAAGCATAGTGTGTGTTTGGCAAGAACATAATATTCTGTTTATTACCATTTTCGCTGATATGATAGAAATATTTAAAGCCACTTAGTTGCAAAAGGCGGAATTACCGCCGCTGGCCCCTATAACACCCAACATCATAGGCAACCGTGACGTCAAAGCATCAAATGAAATTTATGAACACCGATATGACTGCCCCCTATAGCTACAGTTAATGATGTTTAATAACCGTACATTAAAAGAGCTTCTCTGTTTATGTGCATCATATAACAAGACAAGACAAAACAAGAAAAGAAATTTATTTTATTCGAGGTCTCTGGCCCAGAGTTATACAGGTTTTACAGAGTTCTACAGTTAAACAGTGTATGACTTTTCACATTACAATTCATCTCTTCATTTACTGGCGTACTGTATACAAAGACAGATTTTAGATATGTTTTCATCATGCGATGATGCTTATGATTTTAAAGCTTCTGAGGATTTTGACAGTTAATAATAAGGTACATGTTTCTTTCTTATTTTAAAAATATGGGTTATAGATCTGCTTCAACTGCTTCTTTGCATAATGGACAGATTTCTATCGATTGACTTATTTCTTTCTTTCTTTACTATTTATTTCAAGAATCATAGTCTAAATTTAATCAGGCGTGACTTTAATCTGTACATTTGAGTAAAGATAGATATTTTCAGGCTGAAGGAGATTCTTTAAGAGGCAGTAGCACGTTTTTTTAAAGATTGACGTATAGTCCTATCGCGGCCATTTAGTGAACACCTTAAATTCATTTTGTAATAGAAAGGAATCGTATGATGGAACTTTAAATTGTATATTTGATTTATTACTGCTTCATTTAGT
The DNA here is from genome assembly GCA_916613615.1 of Steromphala cineraria. NCBI lineage: Eukaryota > Metazoa > Mollusca > Gastropoda > Trochida > Trochidae > Steromphala > Steromphala cineraria. Next base: position 8,277,483 of record OU744735.1, read on the forward strand.
TTGATTGATTGTCTTTCAAATGGAACCAATTATTTTTATTTTCCTGACATCACCTTAATATACCTCCCCTAAAAACGTGTTACTGCCCCTTTAAATGTCCTACAACAATCACAGCATAAGCTTTTTAAAACTCGATTACCATTCCTGATGAAACGTGCTTAATGCTCGATTGCAAAATATCTTAATAAAACAATCCATATTAGCAAGAGTTTTAACCAGAAAAAGCAAAAGCGACGTGAAAACAATAAATATCTTATATAAAGCTTGATGCTCAAGTTACGTTACCAATACTGTCGGGGGGAAACATGATATTAGAAGAAAACTTTGGATTACGATGTTGTCAGCAATTTTTCAGCTATTTAACACGTGGATGGTGCCATCCAAAATAGAGTAGACGGATCAGGGAGAATCGGAACGAATATGATGAGGGAAGCGACGGAAAGAAAGGTATAGTTAGAGGTAGAAAAGTGGTTTTAGAAGTGATCACATTGTTTGTTAAAAAGCAAGCGTTTAGCTGAGTTAAGTTTTCCAGGGCTTGTAGTGTAGATGTATCGGAACTAAAGCGCTGGATTAGGCTATTTCACATATCACAGGATACACAAAACAAACTTTTCATTCTCTTTTATTGACACCATGTCCTGGAGAAGAATAATTAGATCATACACAGAACGTTTGACAAAATACACCATGGATCGTTTGGATAATACTCACAAAAAGTTAATAAGCAAAGCATTTGTATCATTAAAATTTCATCATAAAATGAAAGAGGTTAACATGTTTGGACATGACTCTTTTCTCTCTTACAGATAGTATGTGTATAGATACGTAGAAAGGCCAAAGGTCAACTCTACAAATAAACGCTGATGGCTAAACCTTAGTAGGGGGCTTTGTGGAAGGGGGTGCACTATTCGGGAGTACAACCAGATGATTGGTTTCCCAACTTGATTTGTCAGATGGCTCTTTCTCTCCTCGTGGATTAACTTGGAACAGTTTCTTCTTGTAGAGAACCAGTACAGTCACACCAGACAGCCCGAGGAGCAAGAGAATAGTTAGTCCCACACCTAGACCGATAGCCAGGCCGTCGCCATCTGGAATTGTTAGTGAAGGATACTAAACGACCATGGAAAACCGTTATACGAGTCAACGCTATCGTATAGAAAGAGCGAAAGCAACGTTGTAGAAACTAGGATTTATTTAAGATTGGAACAACAAGCCGTCAAAGTGAAATCTATGATATCGGAATAAGTGCGGCACTATCATACTCGTTTAAGATGTCATTCTTAAATTTAGTATTAATTATTCTTACTGGTGATATACCAATTATTAATTTCATATACATATTGCTCATGTGAAATTAATTTCTTTCGGAGGCATTTCAGAAGTTTATATAATGAATACAACAGTTGTGTAGATCACACTATTTTTCAAGGAAATTTGAAGGCAAATGACGGCATATGTATCTTCAACTGAAAACGGAACTGTAAATCAATCGCAATTAATCCTGCTATATCAGCGTATATGTCTCCACGTTATGCTCCAACTAATATTCTGATATGCATTGGGCCAAAACCCTCGCTTCGCTACATATAGCATTCCAAACAAAAGATTGTTCTCAGGTTTCGTTCCGCGTAATCACGGCGTGATTCAAAATAACCAGAGATGAGAGTGCTTTTCATTTTATTACATTTTCAAAATTGTTCCATTTTACTTTGCAACAGTGCTATTAGAAATGATCTCATGTCCCGCTGCATAATCCTGCTAAACTCGTATGAAGCGTTCTTTTATATTTTCGAACGATAACAGTGAAAGGAGTTCACATAGTTTGGCTGATAACAAAAAGGCTCTTAAAAGTGTTAAGTAATCAGCCGTCAGCAAAGGGAGGGTTTGAACCAATGGATATCTGGGTAGAAGTTGGAGCATAACACAGAGACATACACGCTGGTGAAGCAGGATTATTAAAATTCTGTGAGACATTCTTATAGAACTATCATCCACTAACTAACTATAATTCAGGAGGTCTTGGTGAAACCTATAACATAAACAAAATGACAGAACAGTTCATAAATGTAACATAAACCACGCAATCTTACTATAAAATAATATCATAATGCAATCAATTAGTAAGATTGAATGAGAAATGGCAGTTTCTAACATCTCTCGTTGTGAATAAACGAAGGGATTTTGGGTTATTTTTAAGGCAAACCGCCGTGATATTTTCGGACATTCAAACAGCAGTTTTTAAATACAGATTATGTTTAACCTTTATCAACTGCATTTTACTTTAAAACGTATTACCATTCAATGAGGTTAGTTAATATTCGTCATCACATTTTACCCTTCTTAAATCAGCATTTTTTCTTTTGACTTACACTGACAGCATTGAAATGCAGTATATTAAATATGATGCATACATTTAACATTAAACAAACGAAGTAGGTGCATAAAACTTTCACGAAAATAATATACCTTCATAATACCAGAAATTCATTAAGACTCTTAAACATTCAGAGAAATATTACTGAACTAGATTAGCGTTTGCGGGACAGCGCAAAAGCAAAGCAACCCCGAACCTTGGGTTTCGCCTTTGCCTGTTCCGCCTTATACAGGCCTTAGCAAATTGGGCATGTTCTTGTGACCTTGACCTTTGAATTTCAAGGCCACACAATCAATGAGCACTTTTCATTGAGAATACCAAAAATGTAATGAAAGAATGTAAACAGTTAAAATACAACCTTTTTGTTACACCACCATGCTTCAGTCGTGACCTTGCTGTGACCTTGACCTTTCGCAGAGTGTAACCGAAACCTTTGCAAAACTTTGTACTTCTCCAAAGAGGATATATACAGAATTAGAGCTTTATAGCCGGCAAATGTTCAAGTCATCGTGTTTACATATTTTAGAGATTTCATAACTCGTGACTTTGACCTTTGACTTTGAAAGTGAACATGTCAAAATAATTCCCTAAAGATGTAAACAGTAACACATGTAAATGAGTTCCGATAATAATGGGATAAAGTTATACCCAAATTTGGTATACATTGCAATTACTCATATCTTGTGACCTTGACCTTTGACAATCATATTCAAACAGTCAAAAACATTTTTTCATGGAGTATAACATTCATTTAATGTTTAAAACTGTTCATAGTTAAAATAAAGCATTTTCGCAAAACCATGCTTAAGTCGTGATCTTGCTGTGACCTTGACGTTTGATTGATTGTAGCGGAAACCTTTAAAAAAAAGATGATATATACCAACATTTAAAGTTATCGTGTGTACAAGGAATTCTTACAGTGATTACATAACTGGTGACCTTGAGTTTGGACTTGTCAAAATAGTTCCCCTGAGGTATAAAGGCAGTAAGTTATGAATAAGAGTTCTCAAAAATTAGTGGGAAAAGGTTATAGCCAGTAGTACAAGTGCGGCGGCGGCGGCGGCAGTTGAACTGCCCAAAAACTGTCAGCAGCCCCGACTTTAGTTGGGACTGCTAATTACCGGAATAAAATTAACTAAATTTTACCTTCATCTTTCGGAAGAGCGAGGATAAAGGTTTGGCGTTAGGGTTAGGTTAAGGGTTAGGAAGACATTATCTACCTTTAAACATGAATTTGTAAAACTTGATCTGGAGAAAAATAGAGTTCCATGTACCTGAGTCTTCAGTAGAGAACAAAACACTTGATTTGTCTAAGGAAGATGTTGTGGTTGACAAGCTGTTTCCATTGGTTGATGCCGTGGACAAGACAAAGGTTGTTGTCGATGTTGTAGTTGCCAAAGCATCTTCATTGGTCGATTCACTTGACATATCAGAGATTCTTGTTGACAAAGCGTCCCCATTGGTCGATTCAGTTGACATATCAAAGATTCGTGTTGACAAAGCATCCACATTTGTCGATTCAGTTGACATATCAGAGATTCTTGTTGATAAAGCATCCCCATTTGTCGATTCAGTTGACATATCAGAGATTCTTGTTGACAAAGCATCCCCATTTGTCGATTCAGTTGACATATCAGAGATTCTTGTTGACAAAGCATCCCCATTTGTCGATTCAGTTGACATATCAGAGATTCTTGTTGACAAAGCATCCCCATTTGTCGATTCAGTTGACATATCAGAGATTCTTGTTGACAAAGCATCCACATTTGTCGATTCAGTTGACATATCAGAGATTCTTGTTGATAAAGCATCCCCATTTGTCGATTCAGTTGACATATCAGAGATTCTTGTTGACGAAGCATACCCATTGGTCGATTCAGTTGACATATCAGAGATTCTTGTTGACAAAGCATCCCCATTTGTCGATTCAGTTGACATATCAGAGATTCTTGTTGACAAAGCATCCACATTTGTCGATTCAGTTGAAATATCAGAGATTCTTGTTGATAAAGCATCCCCATTTGTCGATTCAGTTGACATATCAGTGATTCTTGTTGTCAATGTGTTTTCGTTGGTTAATTCAGTTGTCAAGTCGGACACTGCTGTTATGAATACGCGTTCATTGGTCGACTCAGTGGATAAGTCAAAGTCTGCAGTTGACACATTGATTTCATTGTTCGATTTAGTGGTCAACTCGGAAACTATTGTTGACAAATTTATTTCATTGTTCGATTCAGTTGATGTTAATGGTGTAGTTGACAAATTGACGCCATTAGTTGATTCAGTTGGCAAGTCTTGGAGTGTTGTTGGTGCTGTAGTTAATTGAGAACTTTGACATCATAAGTGTACACACTTTCATTACGTCCTAATATCTCATATATATATCAACAAGGTTATCAGTCCATAAGTTGTTCACGATGTACACTTTATCTTTAGACTTTGGTTAAGTTTAGGGTGAGGATTTAGGATAAGGACGGACACATATAGTTTGGGTGTGGATTAAGGGTTCGCAAATTTCATATACGAGCTACATACTTTAAAAGGGCAGTAGCACGTTTTAGGGGGAATATAAGGTGAAGTCAGGAAAATAATAAAAGTGGTTCCAATTGAAAGACAATGTATCAAAATTGAATAATGCAGTCATACATCAAATATATAGTGAAAAGTTCAGCCCTGCGATTCCTTTTTCTTGCACAAAATGAATTAAAGGTGTTCACACAAAATGGCTGCCAATGGATTTTCAATGAATCTGTATACTTTGTTATCTGACTATGGATGATTGGTTTATGTAATGAGACCTTGACACCATAAAACATTATACATTTAGCATTAACGCACACTATCAGTGAAAAAGATAAAATTATGCTACTGCCCCTTTAACTTGAAAACTGATCTTGAAATAAAAGGACCTCCTCTTACCTGATTCTCCCACCGAGAATGAAGCCGTAGACGCTGTTGCTATGGTTGATACTGTGGATTGGTCTGTTGGCGAGAGTGTTGCACGTGTCGACACGTTCCTGCACGTGTCACAACACGCATCGAGGTAGGAAGTGTCGTTGATGTTGACGAGACACTCGCTATAGCTGCAGTTAGGTACAATGTTCACATTGTCGCCGTATGAGCAATCTGGGTGATGGTAAAGGGGAATAATTTTATGGTTTTGTGATTTTTTTTCTTGATTTTTCATAACATTTATTATTTCTGCTCTTTAGTGATGTGATCTGGAGTTTAGCGCCGCTTTCAAGAGTATTTTACTTATATCGCGGCTGCTAGTATTATTGCAGGGAAAAAACACACTTGTGGCAATGTATTGCGGTCAAACCTTCGAACATCGCCTGGAACTAGCGAACCAGGGGTGGTACTGCGTTAAATTCAGTGTAGCAAACTGCAAACATTAAGTAATGATTTCGTATGGTTTCAATTGACTTGACAACTGATGTGTACGTCCGCAAAAAGACGATAAAAACCGGAAGGGATTTAACTTTTAAGATTTTATGTATTCCTATAAAACCCACCTGGTCTGTCAAGTCTACTCTCTGAACAGGAAGTGCAACACGAGACCTCCAAGTACTGCGCATAACACTGGTACAGACCGGAAGTGACGTGATATTCACAACTCCTTGATCCGGACAGGATCCCAATTTGACGCTGGTTTCCGTGTATACACTCAGCTGGTGGAATTGGTATGATCAAAAATAGACATTTTAGAAATTCGTAAATACTACAATTGACTTGACTTCCTTATAGACCCTTTTTCGCGGGAAATTTCACGCGACGGCTAGCTCATGAATATTCAGTGGAGGCAGAAAGACCGGAAGCTCCATTAGCTTTCCTCCAGTTGCCTCAACATTTCGAGCGCGTAGTTTTCAAATATTAAAAGTAATTCAACCACACAAATATAATTATTTGCTAGTATTTATTGTAGTTAATTCATGTTTAAAGGAATATTTGACGTGACTGGTTTGGAATTTTTTTTTGACGGGGTGTATGTTGACATGTGACGACACCTTCGATGTTTGTTTACAAACAAACATCGAAGCATGCCGTCATGTAGATGATCTTCTGCCGTAGAAATATATGAATTAAATGTTATATTTAACCCTGTATCGATCCCTGATTGATGTTTTGAAAATATAGATCTACTAAGCATTAACAGAGGTTCTCCGGTAGTCCAATATCAAAGTGACTCAAGACTCGAAATTCCCATTGACTTGCATGTTATTAGGTGGTTAGAATATTTTTCATTAATTGATTTATGGCCAAATTGTTGCCAATATGTATTGATAACATTAGAAATCATCTCAGCTAGAAATATTTAATTTTCATTTAAAAATCGCATAATTATTAACTATTTTAGACAATTGCAGCAAACATCATTTATATACAGCAAACTCAAGATTCAACATGGACATCAATGAAACAGTCGCCAAAAATGTTGTGTATTTGTTGTTTAAATCAGTCGACATTCAAGAATTAATCAATGTGAAAGTAAGAGGAAATTATGTGACTTCAGCTGAGATGGTTTCCTAGCTTTGTGTAATTTAAATCTATTATCACTATGAATGAAAATTATTCTTGCAACAGGCATTCAACATGTAAGTCTATGGGCATTTTATCTATCCTCATTTGACATTTTCCAAATACAATAGTGTGGTTTGGTACCCTTTATTAAAATAAACTACTGAAACATATCATCATCTCCAAAGAGGTACAATTATTTATGCAGCATAAGAAATAAACTTTTCAATCTTCAGGTTAATTTAAAAAAAACTGAAACAACCTTTTTTATTAAAAACGATTCAACAGAGAAACAATACTTAGAAAATTTCAATCTCAATGGAACCCTTTTATTCCAGTACTTACTTGACCAATATGACTTTTACTTGCATCATATTTTTTTAACTAATTAGTTATGTGACTATAAATTATAACTTCAACTTAACATTATATTCTGTCTTCTTATGCCATGACAACTATATGTATATGTAATCTTTGGAACCAATAAAAAAAATATTCAATGGTTTTAGATTTAATATCAGATGTGTAATCATGGCAAAATAATTAAATTTTCGATGATTTGTTGTTGAGACTGATAAAAACAAACTGTATTTATAGTAATCATGTGTACTCAAAACATGCATAGGGGAGATTCTACATTTAATTTATTTAAAAACAAAATTCATAATATAATATGATAGAATTAAGGTAAGGAAGCTAAATTATTAAAGTGAAATTATTTATACAAAAAAATAATTAAAAAATATTTTATGTCTACCCAGTAACTCACATGTGTAGGGCCTCATGCACAAATCCTGTTCTTACAATGATATTATTTCATAAAAGAAATATTCAACAAGGTTGCTTTGGGTGATAAATTAGGATAATCAAACAATATATTGAAGTTTATTCTAGAAATGTGAAGGCAGGGATTTGTCCCATTAACAAATTGAAGTTTACTATTGCTGTAAAGGCTAAATATTGAAAATCCTGAAAATGGCCCAATGTGAAATGTCTTTCCAAATCCCTGTAAAGGGATTGAATTTTGTCCCTTGTCACTAATATTGTTTTTACAATCAAAAGATATAAAATCATGTAATAAAATCTCTTGAGTCTGAAACTCTTAAATTTGACTGACTTGAATTTAACAACATATTCAAATATTACCTCCTACATATACAAACAATGTAAGGATGAAAACTGTGTGCCTCAGAAATAGATGAATGTTTCAATACTGTGATAAATCATTGCTGAAATTAAGTTTTTTTTAGTTCTGTATACAAACATGCAAATGGTTTAATGCATAAGGCAAAAAATAATATTATATATATGGATTTAATCATAGTTTTTTTACTTGATGTGTAATGTTGAAACATGTTTTTGATGTCCAGACTTCAGTGGTATTTTATCTGTCATTCTGGTAATATCCTTAATAACAAAATCCTGTTCATGGGATAGTAAGCTAATTATATAAGCCCTAAGTGACAAATTTGCATAAATATACATAAATATAGGTTGTTTTTCATATTGTTTGTAATTACGATGTTTTATCTGAAGGCTCTTCTCCAAAATGAACAAACTAAATCATGAATATTATCATAATATTCTCTCACATCCATCATTAAGATCTAATGATGTTTATCCCAATTGATGGATCCCAATTTAAATTGTATTTAATGAAAAACAAAGCAAATTAATTTGTCTATCACAATATCACTTTTCAGGAAGTAGTGGGATGTATGATTTATAAGCTAAGAAATGAAGATATATATAGCACTGCAGATTGTTCTTTCTCCAAATAGTACTATTTCTTTGGCTCATGCAATATTAAGATAAAATATACCTAAACATTGATCTGCCTATGCTGATCCCGAATCAGTAATTTGAATCTCAGATGGAATATTATTTCAAAATAATTTTGCATGACATATTAACCTGTATTTGTACAGCAAACCATTTCTTCATTAAAAAGATTCATTTTAACAGGGATGGAATACTGTTTTAGTTTACTGCACACTGCTTATTGTAGGTAATCCAATCCCTCAAAGGCTGATCGATTACATTCAAATAATTTTCTTTTTGCAAAACAATTTGAGCAAAAAATATCCCATGTTGTTTTCACTTGACTTGGGGAAAGGGTTACATGTGAATATTGTCAATCAGGAAGTAACGCAATCTAGCCGGTAAGAAAATATCCCCGTTTGTAGATTTGTTTTTCAAATTTTAATGATACACCGATTTTAAGTTCATTTATTTTCAGGAATGGACATCTCGTCATGTGTATCAAAAAGACTATCACAGACAACCAAATGACAAACATGGCCGCCTTAATGTTTACGTTGTTTTGCAGACATAAAAACTACTTTCAAAACATAATACTGATTGACAGTGTGCAATGTAAAGTGTTTATGCTTTTACAGTTACAAAGGATACCATTTTGCCGTCTTTCCTGGACAGGAAATGTTTCATGAGCGAGTATAATTGAAAAAATGAAAGCGAGTCGCCACTTCACTCACCGCCATGTTTTGCCTCCATCTCGATCAGCTGTTATGTTAATGAGGTCAAGGTCGTATGTAAATGAGCGCGCGAAAAAGGGTCTATACGGGAGATTTGGTACAAATCAGTCTTGTTCAAATCAAAGGGTCAGCCTTGCTTTTGTTCAGAGTGTTTTCAAACTTTAGGATTTTTACTAATGCACCAATAGAATGGTGAATGACAAGGGGACATTTTTTACATATATTGTTACAAAAGCAAATATCTGAAAGTCAACAACAAAAATGATTTGATTCACTTATCAAGTGTCTGTACAGTTATCCAATAAAGAAAGTACCCAGTTTCGTTAAACTTTCAAATAACAAGTACACGTGTACATGTATGAACAACATAAAAGTTTGCTGTAACGTACAAATGGTTCAGTGTTATAAGTTTAAATTCAGTACAATGCGAGTTTGTGTATCAATTCTTCTAAAGGAACACATTCTATTGTTCAACAACTCCTTTATTTGACAGTAGCGACGTTTTGGTAAAACTGTAGATTCACAAACCGTTTTCAATCATTAGGAAAATGATATGGGGTACAGCAATTTAAACATATGATGGTGAGCTAACAATATACATGATAAGGTATCTAATTTTGTACTAAAATGCATAAATTGTTGTACCCCTTATCATTACCCATATGCTTTAAAGGGGTGTTAGGATCTTTTCCTAAAGGTGGCTACTGTCAAAATATAGTGGTTATCTCATAGTTTTTTCTATTTGTTCCTTTTACTACCGACTACAATGCCACTAAAACTGTAATTATTTTTAAGCTTAATAAACAAATGATCTTACGGTTTGCTTCCGGAGCTTTGCTTGAATTCACACAACCCCCAGCAATACACCACTGTCGAGTAAACAATATTTAACATTTTAGGTAATATAATTACACTCAGGGGCAAAGGAAACGATACCACAAACAAAATCCTGCGATTACGAACCCTTCAGTTGTGAAGAAGTAGTCACAATTTCAAATACACGAGGGGTCCCAAAACAGCTTTTCCAATATTTGGGCAATTATCTTTGGAATTGGAATATGATTATGAAATGTATAGTTTTGATTAATTACAGATGTTATTAATATGAAAAACCTTGATAGACATTATTGGTAGATATAACGTTCATTTTGTCTGTAAGATGGTTTTAAAACAAGCAAAAGGGCCATTATAAATATCCTATTTCGTCTAATTAAGGAGATTTTAAAACAGCGTTCTTGGAAAAGTGTGTTTTTCTAAAGCGGATATGACTTTGAAATACAAAACTTAGTAATAGACTTAGTTCTCAGAAACTACTGAAAGTGCAGCGACTGAGATTTGCTTTAAAAACATACAATTGCTTTTGGAGTATAAATGTATCTTGTTTTAGGGGCTGTTGGACAAACTAGCTCTCAACTGATACCTACCATTTTATTTCCACACGTGGTACCATCAGCCGCGTTTCTGGCGTAGCACATGGTTGAACCAGGGAAGTAGCAGTACATGTGCCGACAGATGCCAGAGTGGGAGGCGTCTTCAGTGTGCTACATGAACAAACATAGGTAAAATGAGATAAAAACATAAGTTTTACGATATCTGGTTAAATACATACAAAAGAACATTTCTCTCTTTTGTTTTCCGTTCGATGGCACAAGACAAATATGTCTTTATCACAATGACCTCTTTTTAATGCTTGTTTTGTTTGCAAATTAGGCGTTAATAGCAGCTATCCATTTTATGAATATAAACTTATAAAAAATATATCGTGGTCATCTAATCAAAGTGTTAAGCCTTATGACTTTTTAACTAAGGATATTTTACAAAATATTCTTTTGTATCCTAATGAAAACTGTTGAAAAAAACATTCAATGGTCGCTTTTTATAAGTGAATAATGAAAATATCATTACATGACAGTAAAAGGACTCGAAACCGTCTATCAGATTACACTGAACATCCGGGCTGTACACCTGACCCGGAAGTGATTCCATGGCCTCTGTTACATTTTCTGGTACCGTCAGACATGACCTTGACACATTGGAAGATCTAAAAGGCGAATTGGAATCACAGAAGAGAACATTATTATCTTACAAAATGGATAAACGGTTATAAGGTTCATCAAGATTATCTCAATGGTATAGTGAGAAATTATGTTTATACGTGTAGATATTTTACAAATATGACCATATCTATTTTGAAACGCATTTGTCAAATATTTGACTCGAGAAAAAATTCTCATTCTAAATGCAAAATATCCATATTCTTTTATCTTCTTTTTCTTTTATACTGGAAGAGTGTCCCAGTCTTCCTAGCCTATTTATAGTCCTATCCCCAATTATCAAAAGGAAAATGATTGGGTGATGAACTATAATGACTCAAATCAACGAATACTTAAAAAAGTAAACACTTTTGCATTTTAACGGGTATACAAATTTGAACTTAATTTTTGAACATGATTTTTCTCTCACCAAATAAATAATGAAGGGGGCCATCATTATAATATGAGAGTGTTTGTCACATGCGTAAAACGCAGTTTCTACACTGACCATCTACTTACATAGTAATGTTATTACTTGTAAAAAATGATGTCTCCCCCATACATCAAGCTCCGGAAACTAACCCTTCCTTTTAAAATGGAAAAGTCCAAACTGTTGCCATGCAAACCAAACAAGTTGAAACCATGAAGAGTATGTATTCCCAATTAAGTGAAGATTGGACCAGTAGTTTCAGAGTTATGCTCTAGAAAGTAACCCAACCCTTCAGAATGACAAGTCCAAACTGTTGCCGTGGTAAAAAGGTATAAAACTGAGAAGAAGTTAAAAAAAAGGCACATCAAAATGATATAGAGAGGATGTACACCATATTTGGGGAATATTAGTCAAGCAGTTTAAAAACTGATGTCTCCCCCATACACCAAGCACCGGAAACTGTTGCCATGGAAACCCAAAAATATTAAATGGAAAAGAAGTTTAAACACCAAAAGACGCATCTACATGATATGAAGAGGATGTAAATTTGGTGAATATTGGTCAAGTTTAAAGAGTTATGCTCTTGAAACCCCAACGCCGACACGGTAGTTGACGCGGACGTGACTCAGCCAAACCAATACATCTCCCGACCCTTCGGGAGGAGACATAAATATTTCACAATAACACAAAAACGCTGTGGTTAAATGCACCATAGAATATACTTATAACAGTTAACCATGTCACCTACCTGATTAAAGTATCCACATAGTTCTGTATGAGGGTACGAGAGCAGGATGAGAAGATCTGACTGTTCTCTGAGAAGAGATGCGTGTAATTGCTGGACATCAGGTAGTCTGAGTCGCTACAGTTGCTGGCGAGACCCTCATCGACAGCTCCCAGACTGTGGGATAATGTAGACACTGCATGCAATTCTCAGCTAGCCTCTTGTGTAATTTGAGCAGGTATCGGATCATGATAAAGGGAGACGCCTGATTGGATTGAAAGCTCGTTTTGCATTCAGATGCGCCGTTTCATATTTCAGTCATAAGGCTGGTCCGTCACTATTGAACAATCCACCCTTGTATACAGCAGCAGTTGATGAACTTATAATTTGAACTTAAAACCCATCTGTTTACTTCTGCATATGACTACTAATCATGAGAGAGACTCAAGTCTAAGCGCATTTTAGTGACACAATAACAACACAATGACAACACAATGACATAACAATAACAATAATATGTCAATACGAGGGATTTGTCGATCGTACGAAACGTGAGTTGGCAAGGCCATTGACTGAAATATATATATCTACTGTCAGATACAGCAGTTAACAAATGTATGATAGTAGTGAACTGGCTACTCACGCACGTGCAATGCCCCTTGTCGTACTGCGCACGTCCATCCCGATCTCTCCTTGGTAGGACACAGCGACTACAGAGGAGGAGGAGTTACACAGAGTCCTCTCCTTGCTGAACTCTAGTCATGGAAACAAGATGGTGAGAATATTCCATGCTTACTAGTTCGTATACAGCTCCGTATCTTAAGTTTGTTCACTTACCTGCGTTTTTAGTGCAAATATCATGTAATTTGGAATGTCTTTAGGGTATCCTAGCAATGCCAAAACGAAACGGATAATGTTGAAATTTGAGTACGTAAATTAACATACAGTTTGCGTAAACATATTCGTATGTCAGACATTAAAGACAACCGTAACTAATTTGGCAGGGCATTGAAATGACCAGGGGTCAAAATTTCGAAATCACTATTTTGTATTTTTAGCTTCAAAATCCTTCATTAGTGATCAATAGCTTTAGACATAGTCATATTTGTTCCTTTGAATTAATGCAATGTGATTGCACTGATTTCTTTCTTACAATGTATTTATGGAATGTTTAAATCGAAATTCAAGAAAATCTGAATTTCACAAATATGACCCCATCTGTCTATTTAATCATGCCATATATATAAATTCAGTACTAGTGACAAGACGATCCCGATATATGGTTTGGGAATGATTATTTTACAAATGAATATTTGGTTGTGCCTTGTAGGTGCTCCTAGAGTTATTTTTTGGACGTCAAAATGAAACCCAATTTACATGATATTTGCACTAGGATACACAAGCAAGTGAACAAACTTAAGATACGCAGCTGTTGGTTATATACGACCTGAACAACATGAGGACGAAGGGTAGATGATTGCGGTAGTGCTCATGCTAAGTTCAAATATGACCGCGGGAAATGCTAATGCTAAGTCAAAGGTAACTGAGGGAAGTTCTAATGCTTAGATTAAACAATGAAACCGAGGATATGGTAACGTTGTAGACCCTGATTAGAAGGAATTTAAAGGTTTTCTTGACTATCAGGGTCTGCAACCTTACCATATCAGAGGCTTTAGCTTAATTATCAACCGCTGAAAGAAATTCGTATATCCATATCCATAAAAACACGCTATACACGCCATAGAACCCGAGGGGAACCAAGGACAATCGAGAGCATTGACATCATGTACCGATGACTCTCCGGGTTTTCAACGCACTGTCGCGTTATAAAGGAGTATGTCTCCCCCGCTAGCCTTATAATAAAACTAAGAGGTGTGACGCATCTCTTTTCTGTCGGAAGGAGCGACGGAATGCGGGTTCGAATCCCGCTATGGTATCTATGAACATTTAACTTTTAATAACTTCTTTGAGAGGCATTTTAGAAGTTGGGATGACAATAATGCTGGGGAATATATGTATGACAACTTCTTTGTTCATTGTATGCGACGTTTCGACACAGATTCTTGTAGAGAACGGCACAAGAATCTGTGTCGAAACGTCGCATACAATGAACAAAGAAGTTGTCATCCATATATTCCTCAGCATCATTATAACTTTAATAGTTTTCGATTGTAAAACTTATGTTAGGGTTTACACGGACGATTATAAATAAGGCCCGACAGGAGGGTTTACAAGGGTTACGGAAGCCCTGACATGAAGAATTACAGTGATTGTATATCCCTCAAAACATCATATTACTTGTAGGTGGCTGGAAGGTTGGTAATAATGTGTAGTGCAAAGAAGATTGAAGGTGGAGCTAATTCTTTACCTTATTTTAAAGAGGACTGAGGCTAATATAAAATGTGCGTTCAAATGAGAAATGGAGGTAAAACTATAGAATCCATAATTGTGTTTAAGAAAGAGGTTTGGATTGAATAAGCCGCAATATCAATTTGAAAGCATTCACCCGATTCATTCAAATTGTATTAAACGGGACCTCGTTTAGTATGCTATATGTCACACAAAAAGCAACTCACCGTGTCGAATGAAGGTGTCCTCTTCCGAATAAAGGGTTTCCCTTTAAAAAAATATCTTTTATAAAATCCATCAAAAGTTTATATTTCTGTTAGGAAATAACAAGCAATCCATTATTCTAAAAATTAATTTTCATATTTGTCTGAATGTTGTGCAACCGCTTATAATTACATAAGATCACGATGTAGTTTTTCCCCACATGTATGTCGATGTCGTCTTTTCAAATACGGACAAAAGATGTCGGTGAGAAATAATTTGAAATTTATGCCAAATCTAATCCATTGCTAAACCTGAATATATCTCTAGAAGAAAGACCAACCTTTCGTAAACAACCGCAACGTCATGGCGCGGTAGTCCGGATGTGGAGGTTGTCCAGTTTTCGATCAGCCGGATCAACTGTTCTCCAAATAAATTGCCGAACACCCCGTTCAGCCACTCGCTCTCGACAGCATTCTATATAAAGGAAATTTATTTAAAGTTGTGTAAGTTATAAATTGGAAAGGATTTGTTATTATGAAGATGTCCTGTAGTTAACCCTTTCAGGTCAGGCAAATATATTCCCACGGATACTGGACATCAAAGTGAAAAATTATCTTACATTCAATTGAACCTTATATTCACATGACCTAATTACATTGTCATCGCTGTTTAGAGAAATCCAATTTTCAATGATCGTTTTTAAGGGCTTGTTGAAACGTTTAGATACCAAACAGTGACGCATGACGGTATAACGGTTAGATTAGGGAAGACCAGGGCAAAGCGCGCCCCCTAACATATAAACGTGTTTTCTTGGCATATTAACATGTTTAAAATGTAACTTGCAGCATGTCTCTAATTCTCATCAGATACAATATTGTATGACAAATGCTTTTTAACCTACCATGCCTGCATAAAGAGATATTAACGAAAATGTATTTCGACAAAGACGGTGCACTTTGCCCCGTAGTTTGGGCCAAAGTGCCCCATGCGAACAGACACACGTCCACATTTGTGATATGTCAAACATCTATAATAAGAAGTGATATACAGCTCACAGGAACCCTTATAAAAACTAAACAAATAATATAAATCTAAGCTCAGTATTCAAAGAAGGAAAAAATATGTTTTTATATGTCATGGACATATATTTTAGAAGTCCTTATCCAAAAACTTGCATGATTACTATATACGAAATTCTAATAACTATGGGAGTCTTGATAATTCAACGCATTTATAATCAGAAACCAGCAAATATATGAAAGAAAAAAGAAATTGATTGGTTTGAAAGACAAATTTAACATTTTATAAACATCTAATCTCTGTCGGACTTGCCCATACGGCCTATCTTCTTAACTGTTTAGGGATAAAAGAAAATATATGATGAATATCAAACTAATATTAAAAAATAAAAGAAAATATATGTGTTTTTAAATGAAACAAAAACCCTAAAATATATTTTTATACTTCATTTTAATACCAATTTTAAAAAAATATAAGAAAATAATAGAAAGAAAATAACAACTCTATTTTACTATATTTGCTTCAAAAATTAATTGATAACTCTGAAACTATAATGTATTGACCATAAATAAATATTTTAGATCACCCGGGGCAAAGCGCCCCCCCCGGCTCACTTTGCCCCTTTGAGGGTAGCATTCGATTTTTGCATCATAGAAAATAATAAAAGCAACGAATTGCAAATTTCCTTTTTTTAATGAATAGATGATATATTTTTGTGTAATATGTGCCCTAGAGTTTAATGTTGCGTTTTATGTTTATGTGAAAAATTGGAATTCGGACATATTCTTTCGTTAAAGAAAAATGACGTTTATTCAACTTTTAGCAATGGTTAGTCTCCAACTCACGCTAACGATGCAAACGTCGATTACAACGTTTCTTAACGTATGCTTGCATTAGTTGATAATGACAAACCACGCGTTCTGTCGATCGTTAAGGAGAAATAACGCTTAGTCACTTTGCCCCGACTGCGCGCTTTGCCCTGGTCTCCCCCTTTACAAATACAAATATTTAAAAACAACTTATAAATTCACAGAATTATTACTGTTCCGTCATTTATAGTCATATTTCTTTAGGCTTTTTATTTCATACGTGTTGTGTCAATTTAGATTTGCAGAATTACGACCTAGACTGTATATTAAAGGCTCCTATATGATACACAGTGATGAAGCAGGAGTAGTATAAGGTATATAAACCTCAGATGTCATAATTGTGACATTTTGGAGGTTATTTTTTTCTCGGGTCAACCTACTTTCAACGTCACTTATCACTGGGACATTATATAGAACATCCCTGGGAGATTTTACAGAATTTATATGGGTTTTCTTTACATTTTACAACACTCATAACGAGTATATTATGAGACAAACAAATGTAATTGAAAATGTACCATTTCCCCTCACCCTCATGTTTACATTTTCAACCAAACCCTAGGGAGAGGTTCATATCCTTTACATAAAATATCATTAGCAGACAAACGCATGTTGCTATATTCCAAGCATAAGATAAGTCCCAATCATATACAAAGCATTCCCTTTAATTTCACAAAACCTTAAAAAGCCTTTTAAGAAGTTCCCCAAGTCCCTGCTGAAAGAGAACAATCATACGGTACCTGAATAACGATTCCAACTACTTCGATGTTGTACTTCGATGAAATACTCTTAAATCGTAGGTTCACCTGTTTTCGAGAATATATTTGATATGTAAGAAGTTCTCAAGCACAATCGACAACTAGAATTTGGCTTTCGACTTAAATTTGAGCATTGTTGTCTTTTGAGGAATATGCCTTAAAAAATAAAAATAGAAAATTTTATTTTCCATAGTTACATTCTTAATTCTTATCTTAGAGAACCAATAATCATCTCTAGCAGTTGACCCAGAAGTTATCATACACAATCAACAACAAGAATGCGTTTCGGTTTAAAGGGACACTCCTATCGATGTATTTTTTTTGAAAACGAAATTTAAGATGACGCAGTGATACATACATTCTATTCTTTGTCGAATTGTTAAAACTTGGACAACTAAAATGTTAATCTTCCTCACTAACATATATGAATTGTTTCCACAAATTAAACCCGATAGGACAGTCCCTTTAAATTCAAGCACTATTGTCAGTTTTCCATGGCAATTTTGTCTATAATTATCAATTAATCATCTCAATTTTTACACATCTCTGATATATGACGAACATTAACAAAGAGAATATATGAAAAAGATTATTTACCCAACGGAGCAGTGGATAACAACTTCTTTATCATGAACAGACAATATAAAAAAGAAGTTAAAGTCCAAAAATATTGATCGTAGGAAACAATCAAACCAATAAAAACAAATAATCCTATCATGGGAATTAAATTTTTTATGCATTCCTTTCATATTACGAAAGAGTTGACTGAATCACATGAATATTGTACTTAACAATCTCAGAAACATTAGAAATCAGAAATTCCTCATTATTAATAACATACTGTTAGATGCATAATAGGAGATCTTGAAAGATTTAGTGTTTACTGTAATCCCAGTTTTACGTAAAGTAATGCTTATTAAAAAACAAACTTTGCTTACAGAGTTGAAGAGCAAATAAAAATGTTGCTTGATCTGTTCGTCAACGCTGTTGGTGGATTCTGTCATATTCCCTCTAATATATTCTTCCCATCTGTCAAAGAAAAATCATCTTTATATGTCTTTAGTGTGTACTATCTCATCTAAGTTGTTTTGAAATTTATTATATGCAAGAAAATGATTAATGAGCTAACAATAACAAAATATCAACGAGTCACTCTGGGATTTTCGTCACATATTATCTTGAATTTAAATGGCATAACTCTTTTCAATGCAAGACAATAAATCATAAGCTGACAAAAACAAATTACTAGCCTAAATTGTTTTTGAGTCAAAGAGTCACTGTGATTTTATTCACATATTAACGAATTCAATTCTTTATATAAATTCAAATTAACTAAATACCTGTTTTCAATTAAAATCTTAGAGCAGTCAAATATATTCGCGGAAGACAAATTCACATGTCAAATTTACACGGATACTAACAGTTGTATGCTTTTCCCTCGGCTAACGGTCTGATGTACCATCTATGTAGAAATGTTGCCCGAGCCGCAAGGCGAGGGCTGACACTTCTACAAAGATGGTACATCAGACCGTATTACCCGAGGGAGAAGCATACAACATATTCATCTTACCGTCGTGTCAGAAGAAAATATATTCATTTTAGTTTGACTGCTGTTAATGGGTAAGCCATCACCGAATGAACGGCCTTAGCCCTTTAAGTAAACAAAGTGGCGCCAGCCAACCCGACTAAAATGTTTTGAATTGTGGTACGTAAAACTACTAGCCTAAACATGCTTAAAAACTATTTGATGTTAATCCTAAAGCATGTGCAAGTAATGCAATGCAGAGTTTGGTTCCAAAGAAAATATGGAATGATGGGAAAACAAATATATTATTAATAATCACGAAGACAGCTAATTGAACTTATGTAAACTCAGCACACCTCGTGCGTCATTTGGTAACGTCATCCTAACGCTACGCGACACCTCTTCTCGGAGAGGACCTGTCGCTATGGCAGCGGGGTACATGAAATTTGTTCACCGTGAGAGGTGAGACTCGCGGTGTACATGAGATAAAACGAGTCGATCGTCAGCCAATCAAAAACGAGAATTTTAATTACTTTAAGGCAAGATAATAGTTAAAGTGCCTATCAAACATCACCAACTTATAACGTTTATTCGACATAGATATGCTACAAAGAGTAAAATATTCTTTGAATACATTCTACTACATTATATGTACACTTTGAGAATTACCAATCGCAAGGTAAGTGTCAAATGATATAAAAAAGAGCCTATTCGTGATTCTTTAATTAGAACTTTATACATTTTTACCTTTGATAGACTGAATGACCGACTAGCACAAGCACATCAATAAATATCTCCGAAGTGTCTCGTTTTTCTCTTCGTCTGTGATGTTCTTCACTTTTAGAATTTATATCTAAAAGGTAAAACCAATTGCAAAATTAAATCTTATGCATGGAGGTCTAAAGACAGAAAAACGACTTGGTATGACAAGAAACTGGTTGAGACATATGGTAAGATTAAATCAATACATGTAGAATAAGAATTTATTATTAACTTAAGCAAGTTAAGAAATGTCAAGAGGCGAAATCATTATAAAAAGGGGATATTCGTTAAAACATCATGATAAAAAAAAACATTTTTATAAAAGCATACCAAAAAGTTAAATCTGGTTACATTTGCCGATCATAGAACGTTACTTTATGAAAATGAAATATTGGTGCCTCTTTCTCAAACGTTCAATCAGTGGATAACGTTTTTCAAAAAAGGGAGATGTGCAGATCTTAGCAATTTCTCCGATTAAGCTGGATACGTACGTTGCCTTTACCCTCTCCATTTTAACAGTCAGCTAGACTTAATCTTATAGGAAAGTAATCAAACATTCGTCTTGATGCACTTACACTGGGTGGTAACGTACCCCGAAAATTGCTGACCACGAAGCGAGGAAAGATGGCAGAGGTATGCGTATTGACTCAAGAGGTGGTCTGCATTATTACGATCTTCAATACGCAGACCGCTCGAGTTCAACTATTTTGTCAAATTATTCATTTCTCTCTCATAATCACAAAATCACGGGGTATCAATAAAGTGCACATTGTTCTAGAATTTATTTTTAACATAGATTTGACCTTCTAAAATGACACGAACAAAAATCGAAATTGGTCAAATACTGTTCCCTATAACTCTGTGGATCAATTTATAATAATAATAATAATAATAGCTTTCTTATACGGCGCATATATCCATGACAAAGCATGCTCAAAGCGCCATGAGTATTATTACCCTGGAGGGATAGTATTTTAGGTGCTTTAACAGTGGAACACTGTAAGTCGAGTCCTAGAAAATCCTTATTCTGATCAACTCACCCTCAAACACATTCGGAAGTGGTGCTTTAGTTGTGAACTTGTAGTGGTAGCCAGGCAAGGGGTCGGAATAGTTCAATCGAGAATTGTCGTCCAGAGATACCACGGTGTCTCCAGCTAATGACAGTGTGCCAAGCTAGAAGCGAAATGAGGAAATTAGACTCGTTGGAAATAATCCAATTTAAATAGATTGCACAATTTTAACAACATATTGAAGCAGAACATACATAATAAAACTACAATCAATGTTATTGATAACAGAAAACCTTACCTTGGATTACTCACATAAACTAGTCATTATAGATGGGATGCTATCATACGGGTTAATAGAAATAAGCAACACGTGAACGTTGAACATCGTATGAAACATGATGTCACACATTAAATGACGTCATAAACAAAGAAATGGTTATACTTCAAATGAATATTTGTAAATTGACTCTACAAAACTTGATGTGAGTAAAAAGGAATATTATGGATATTCAACCACACTATTCTGTCAGTGAGGCGGCATGTCGACATAGATATAATGAGGTTGTTAACAAAAACTTTGAAATATGTGTCGAAATGTCGCTAATCCAAAATATAATAGTTATATTTTCATTAAGTTATTCTTCTTTGAATCTTCATTATACAAATACATCGCAAGTTACTGACATCAAAAGACTGAGTCTTATTAAAATCGGTTTTATTTCGCGGAATGAAAGTTTTTAAATGTTAACTCTATTATTTCGACAGGCTTCCCGAGCTCTCGACTGAGTCCGGCCGCAGCCCCGTAGGTCGCATGTTCTGACGTTTTTTCAGCTAACCATTCACAAGCTGCCGGCAAAAGCCTTCGATATCAGTAAGAGAGACTTGCCTATCTCCCCGTAGAGTTAATATATAATATCTTAATTAGTCCTCGGAACTAGGCCGATATAAATCAAAAGGCATTGATTTCACTTCTATGATGTCACAAAGCTGATGACCAAACAATGCTATGAGTTCATTCCTGAAAGTGCCTAGTTGCATTACTAGTAAGTTTCTTATCGATATGAGTCTATGATATGAATCTTCTACTTATAACTGACATGAAATGCATCAACACTCGACAAGCCTCGGATATATGTTAATTTAATCGACTCGTTTTGATATATTTGATATCAATTATTTACAACCTCCTGCACATATCGATACTTGGGTGATATTCTATATTTATTCATGTAGATACGTTTACTTACCACATACAGTCTAGTCCCTAGGCATGTCAGCTGAATCTCAAGTAGATGATGTTTATCAGTATAATTTATACTGTCCTGTTTGGTGAAAAGAATAAACAAAACTAGTCTTAATAGACGTCTTTGGGTGGCATTTTAGAATATGAAAGTCAAATACGGACAATATCTATGGATGAGAACTTCTTTATTCATAGACTGCCACGTTTCGATACCGATTCTAGCTTGATAACGATACAAGAATCTGTATCGGAACGTCGCACTGTATGAATAAAGAAGTTGTAATCCTTAAATATTTTCCTTATTATTCATGATAGATAACATAGACACTACATGTAGTAACTGTTATGATATTCCTCTTGATAATTTTAACTTCTAACTTACTTGCTAGTCAATAAGTAAACTGTCCGGGTTAAAGTAAAGACTTCAAATTGTTACTTTTCAAAATCAACTAATTTTGAAGGGGCAGAAGCATGTTTTTTCAATTTTCACTGTTAATTATACATGTAAGTTAATGCTTAATGTATTATTTTGTAGTGTTAAAACTCTAAATACACAACAAATCATCCATAGTCAGAGAACAAATTATACAGATTCACAAATAGTCCACTCGCAACCATTTTGTGTGAAAAACCTTTATTTTTTCATTTTGTGGAAGAAAAGGAATCGCATGGCTGAACTTTACATCATGTATCTGATTCATCACAGTTTCATTTAGTTTAGATACATTGTCTTTCAATTGGAACCATTTATTTTCGATTTTCCTGACATCACCTGATATTCCCCTAAAAACGTGCTACTGTCCCTTTAAAGTGACACGTTTGCGCAATTACTACAGCGTGAAGCATTTTGGGCAAACTGCAAACACAATTATAGTCAGGAAGATGAAATGAGACTATTACTAAACGTTTCTTCATCTCTTCACCTGATCAACTTCCTGGGGAGGTTCAATAATGATGAATTCTTCACTTCTCGAGAAGGTTTTAGTAAGTTGTATCTCCACGTGTTGACCCAAAGTGTAGATGTGCGCTAGGATCGTGTCAGGGTAGAGACAGCCAGCCCCGGGGGTGGGGACATCCAGACTCACCCTCACCTCTAGAATAGCAACAGATCTACCCGTATTCTTAGTTTATGCAAGGTCAACCTACTCCATTTGTTGTTCCAAAACGTGTCGATACAACATTAGTCAGTCAAAGTTTCATTGAGTATAGAAATTATCGATTATCGAATATCTATTTGTTCACGTTAATCTTTCTCGCAGAATGCGGATAAAATGACGTCAAAGACACCCGTGACTATGACGTCACAGTGCTAAGAGCGACGAAGGTAGAGTCAAAAGGTTCTAAAACCAGAAATTCCCTGCATTTGTAATCTAGTAGTATCTTGCTCCGGTTAACGATATGTTATTATCAAGGTCAGTTATATAAACAATTCAAAAACACAGTTGTATCAAAACATTTATATATAGGAGATACATTACTATTTGTTATTGTGGCGTGGGTGTAACTCGCCCAATAACGGGTTATAAACAAGCTAATTATCTTCATAGAAGACATAACATTGTCAACGTTGACGCCATTTTATTGACCTACTTTTAAGGGGAAATAACTCTAACATCGAAACAATATGAGGCAATCCGCCACCAAGGGAGATAATTATAACATAAACCTAAAGATATAAACAGTTGTCTCCCTTGGCCCATAAGAAATTTAAGGCATTTAGATAATATTTGAATAATACAAATATCTCTACGCCACATAATCCAAACGGGTTTTCACTGGAAATATCGCTATGTAAAAAAAAACAAGCACAGAGAGGTGATGTGAGGTGATTTTGGGTGGAACGCCGCTTTCAAAAGTGGTTCACTTATATCATGGTTGCTAGTATCGTTGCAGGGATACAGCCTGCAACACTATTGTGGAGATGCATTGCGGTGAAAGCTGCGAGTATCGGCTGGAATAACTTACAAGCAACCATGGTTGGCACTGCGCTGAAACTCACTGTAGCATTGCACCCAAACCTTACTGCGTGTAGAACAGGTCTATACTACAAACATAGTGCCAGGCCCCTGACGGGATTCGAACCACAGACCTTTATATGTGAGATAAACGCTAACCACTGCCCTAACCTCCCCAATCCATCCCGAAGAAATAAGACAGCAAAATTCTTTAAACAATGTACTTCACCATATGCGTATATCTTTTCATGATCAAGGAAAGACATTTTAAGATGATGTCGCAATGCTTTTACATAAATGTATTTGAGGTTTTGAGAAACTAAAAAGGCCGCAAATGGAATTGTATTGACACGTGGTTCCATATACTTCAATGATCGACTCTGTGAAGATAATGCATATGGCATTTAGTTTTTGTAAAAAAAATGAAGAAATATATATATATATATCACTTTATGCTAAGGCGAGTAAATCTGATCTAATTACACGACAATAGGAAATTAAATATACGATTATAGCACATAACTGCGAATTCTTTCTTCTAAAATCAAATGTTTAACAATAAGTTTTGTCATCTGTTTCATAAGTTTTCTTAAAACTTACAGTTTACTTATTGCATTTGATATCAAAATAAACATTGTGAGAAATACCTGTATCTTTCGTCGAAAATGTTGGATAGACTCTCAAAAGAAGAAACAGGTAAACCAACATCCTGATAAAAGTTGTTTTTTTAAATCTGACAGCAAAGAAAGCAAACCAATGTTATTGTCTTTATATAAGCCTGTCACGCGATAAGACTACAATGTTACAATATGAACGTCACAGCCACATAATGAGGGGACATTATCTTTAAAGTAACAGTGTAAATGAACAATAATTGAACAACGTTATACATCAAAGTGTTTTCACTGTGCAAAAGTGATGCTTATATTCTGTTAGTGGTGTTGTTTTCTTTGTCAAATGCAATTAACATGGACAATGTTGTACCTTTTCACGTGAGGAGGGTTTAAAGGGGCAGTAGCACGTTTAAGGGGGAATATAAGGTGATGTCAGGAAAATGGAAATAGTTCCGTTTGAAAGAAAATGTATTTAAACTAAATGAAGGGGCAATAAATCAAATATATAATGTAAAGTTCAGCCATGCTATTCCTGTTTCTTACACAAAATGAAATAAAGCCTAGGTATTCACACAAAAATGACCGCCAATGGAATTATAATTTGTATAATTTTATAGTTTGTTCTCTGATTATGGATTTTTGCTTTGTGTAATGAGATTTTTGACACTATCAATATAATACATTGGGCATTAACGTACAATTATATGTGGAAAATTTAAAATATAAAATTTTCGTAAAAACGTGCTACGGCCCCTTACTTTCAACTGTGTGTTGGTTGAAATGATAGGAATTATTTACATTACAACCATTGTTGTTTATCTTCTAGTAAAAAGGTATTAAACTTTCAAGAGTGTGTTGGTTTAAGCAAAACCTTTATTTTGATGAATAACTTCAAAATGCTGCAATTACATTTCTGATTTAGAAAGAGAGCATTTTCTCTCATCAGCTACATTGTAACCATATGAACATCCTTTCAGAAGTGTTGTTAAAAATAACAACGATAATAGATATTCATTTGGCGCATATTTCAATCCACTAGTGGTTGCTCAAGGCGCTACCAACATAAGTCCCCTAGTCTAAGAAAACCTGACACGCTAAAAATGCTAAAAGGTCACCACCAACAAAACTCTGTACTAGGTACCCATTTCCCTCAGAACATATGTACAATTTGAATAAAGTCACTTTCCCCGGGTGACACCACAAGTCTCTCAACTTGTGTCTCAGTGTGGGGCAGGGAATCAACCCGTCAAACTCTCAGTTTATTCAGTAATGAGCGGGTAACCCACTCATCCAGCAAGCCGCGCCCGTTGTTGCTGAACTATAGTGATACCAGTAGACAGAGCATTGCACAGGACCACGTGCCACAAAAAATATTGACGACAGCCACGAAGGGTTAATTTCAGCTCATAAAAGAGGCTCTCCATATGGTGTAGGTGATCTTTATAACTCTCAGTTTTTCGAGAAATACGGATATTACCGTAAGGTATTGCTGCCATGCTTGTTAGTATAGTAGAATGACAGTATAAAGCTACTAAGTCGATATTTTGATCGAAAACCGGACAATGGTACAATCCGTTGGCAAACTGTTTAAGTTAAATTTGGTTTCACCCTGATTAGAAGGTTATATATCGTGAAAGGTTAAAATATATAATTAATTTCAATTTAATTAATACAAGTGATTTCGGCTTCGGCTCGTAAATAAGGGATTTTTTCTTATACATGTCATGTATTTGATTTATATCATGTTTTGAAATGAAATCATCATTTTTGTTGACTCGCAAACAAAATATAAACTCCATGTAATTTTATGATCAATTATATAATGCTGTTAATTATTATAGGATTTGCGGTGAATACCGATATCTATCAATGAAAATAACATACCTTAATAGACTGGTGTTGAGGCCAATAGGCCTAACTGTTTTCATAGACCCGAGGGAAAACGGTATTGACCGAGGACCAAGTTATCAGGTCATTTGCCCCTCCTTGCTAACAACTAAGCTTAAATGTGGTTCATGACTTGAATTTTTGTACCCTTTTCGTTTCGAAAACGAGAAATACCAAAATAATTATTGGTGAATTCGGCCAAGACATTCGGTTTTTATCAGGCATAAGTGACAATTGCACGTACAATGGAACATGTTGCTTGCTTGAGATCGACATTACTATCTATGTCTAAATGTCGCAAAGCTTGAATAAAGAAGTTGCATATCCATAATATTGCCTTCGTTTTTTTATAATCATCTCAACTCAAAGAAATGGAACATGTTATAAATATATAGAGGATATCTGTCTTTTCTTGAAAAATACCATGTTTATCTCATCGAGTGAGGTAGAAAGTTTATATTTTCACGTCACTCGAGTGGTGATAAAAATGATCACCACTCAGTAGAGTGACGATAAAGGTTATCGCCACTGTAGCCAGATCACAGGGGGTACTCGACTGTACATGCAAACCGGAAGTTGCACCTCTGTAACTACCCATTTCCCTATGTACAGTTTTAGAGGAAGACCCCCTACTGCACGTTCACGGTAATTATAGACAATATTTTATTCACAATAAGCTCAAACTTTAAATGACGACAGATTCAGCTTCCATGTATCCTAATCAATCGTGTTTTTGAAGTGACAGTCCTCAAATCACTTCACAGTTATGATTTAATGTCGCCCTTCAGACGGCATAAGCGTGCCTCACGAAAAAAAGTAATATTCTTTCAATTACAGTGATTAAGATTGATTAATTGATGCTAATTGATATTTTCGTTAAAGACTGGATGTGGATTTTATTATGTAAAAGCTCAGAACATGCATTTTCGACTGTTGCAAGCTATTATTTGACTGAAAGTAAACTGTACGCTATAAGGTAGTTGCTATTGTCGCTCGCCGTGACTGTACATATAGTTGCGCATAACAGAGTGAATGATTCTGAATCCTCTAATAGGTAAATTCGGAAAACGGTCATATAACAAAGTAATAACATTTCTATTGAGTATACCATTGCTTAAACGAATGGTGAATTTTGTTTATTTTTAGATTTCGCATAACACCATAAGTCCTATTCAACAACATTACCATCAATTTCCTAACAGTTACGTTATATGCTATTACTGAAATACCGAATATTGAAAATGGAAAATGAAAAATGCAAGACTTTTGGCTTACGATATCTCACATTGAATTATTCCCAAATAGTCACAAGCTTGCCTTTTTAAGACAAATCTGTGCCATAATGTTGGGTAATGATTTATTTATTTCTTTACTTAGTAAATCATCATCATTACCATCAAACTCATTTGAAATGACAGAGGTAAATATATCAACATCTGCGCTTGCATCAGGGCCAACAGATACATCAGACACGCTTTGGGAAGTACATGTACATGCTGTTTCGAATTGTGGACTTATTTCTTGTATTTTTACAGTTAGTGACTCGCGAACGGGAATTAATGCTTTGTTATATTTCACAAAATCAGCTTGAATAAGGTTTTGCAAGTTCTTTTGTTGAAATCCAAAATCTTTTGTCGGACCTTTAAAGACCCATTTTCAGAGTTCAATATCCTTTAATGTAATTTTATTTATTTCCTTGTAGTCATTTGCGAAATTTTACGACCAACGTAGGGAAATTCCGACCAAAATTCATTAAGTTGGAGATAATTTACCAAAAAATGACCGAAACGGCCGCGGCAGCCGACATGATGGCGAAACAAGTATGGCCATCTCACATCTTTCGGTTTCTTAATATACGCTTAAAACACGTTTTTGTCGCGCATGACTAGATTTTATTTTATTTGTCCGAATTAGGTATTCTTTGCTGCCAAAGTTGATACCCATCGAACACAATTCAAGTCTGTAGTTCTTTTTTTCATTGGCTGATTTCCGCGCATGCGTGACACGGACCAGGTAGGTGAGTAGCTAGATGTAACGTAAGGATTAAGGGGACGATAACATTACAGCTAGTTTTAACTAGATTGTAACGTAAGGATTAAGGGGACGATAACATTACAGCTAGTTTTAACTAGATTGGTTCTATGGTTATCATGGTTCTATGGTGAGATACTAGCGACCATTTTGCAGGAATATATCTTAAAGTCTTGTTTCAAGGTCATGACGTCTGTATAAGACCATAAAAACCAGAGACGTAGCTCAGTGGTAGATTATTATTATTAAAATAAATCGTTTTCAAGGTTCGCAACAGGTAGTAAATAATAACACGTTACCGGTGGGTTATGGAAATAAACTCGCGAGAGTGTAGCCAAAGCCGAGGCTATTGACATAACCCGAGGCAATGGGGTTTTTGCCTTACCTACTACATGATTGCTTGTAATCAGAATCGTTCTGTCGAGGACTTTGAGTCCCTGTTTTAGAACGCTTTCAGTAACGGTTTGAAAAAGTGGAATTTATTTGTTTGATCCGCAATTACACACTGGCTCTTTAGTTTAATTCGCGAATCATGTTTAACCTTACTTATAAAGTGTTTGGAATGCACGCGCGCTCTGTTCTATTACGCCGACTTTGTGGGATAGAATGGGAGATGCCTGATTGGAGTCAATCAAAGTTAGTTGTGCAAACAGCGACGCTGTTCTAAAATCATCATTTTGGCTACTGAATCATGGCAAAAGTATTGTGATATGAACCACCTTTTCCATGCGAGAACCGTTGTCATATTCAAATGGATTGTGTTGCAATTTTTCCGTCAGGGGAAACTGCGGAACCCACTGATTTCGGCGTAATTGAACAGAGACTGTATCAATATTTCACGACTTGATCTGCCTCTGTTGGAAGAGAATGGTGTCAAATAAGATGAATGCAGTTAAAGGTAGTTGTATGCAAAGAAGCGTACGTAAAATATACTGATTACTCCAGGTCAGTTTAGTTTAAGCCCAGGCTCATTGTCGCTGTGGGACAAAAATACTTCTTCGTTTGTTTCCTGCATTATTGCCCACAAGTTTAATAATATATCTGACAATTTCTTTAAAACTTAAAAACGACTTATCAATACTGTCTCAGGTATATAGATAATGGAATTAACAAGTACCTTCTTTTTAATTGTTGAATGATATATCTTCACCACTGAAAACTGTCGGATGAAATTTTCTCAAGTGAACCGATATAAGTTTTGTTTCTGCCTCAGCTACCAGTTTTCACCTTCAAAAATAAGAAAAATGTTGTGAATAGAACAAAATAAATGAAAGTTACCTAATGAAGAAATCAGATCTGTCTAATGTGACAATGATATGATTTTTCATAATGTAAGCTCAGTTACTTCTGAAGAAAACAGTTCTTCGATGTTATGTTTGTCAACAAGTTACTCTATATGAATCTTGAAAAGCTGTATGTCATGGTTGTAATGCCAGTTCGGTGACGGTATCCTTAGACTAAACGGTGATTATTTGCGCAGGCGGGGTTCTTACATTTGTTACTACGGTACTTAATAACGTGCAACATCATTAGAAAACAAAGCTCAATGGTTTGTTTTGTACCGGGGAGGAATATAAGAATAATCAACGAGTTGCGGGAATTACGGATTATATGTCCTGAGTTAATTATTGTGATAAACTCCGAGCTTCAGCGAGGAGTTTGACTCAATAATTCACGAGGGACAGATAATCCGTAATTCCGAGCATCGAGTTGGTTATTCTTTTTCTTACCCAAGATAATTTTGATGCGTAAAAACTGGGGGAAAAGAGAAACGTTCAAAAACTACGCTCGGCTGGTAAAGTACAAATTGTACTCTGTGGTAGGCAAGTCATAATTTTGCTTATTACTTCAGGATGGGCGGCTCTAAGTAGTTCGCAACTGACAATCTAATTTGAAATAGTTTATTATATTGATATCACATTATATCCAAAAAATTAATGTCTCATATCATAAAAAATCGTTTTAATGACTGCGCACAAGCGGAAAGAAAAATTAAGACGTTGTTAGCTTTCGTTACGTTTTACAAACCTAGTGAGAAATGTATGACGTCACTGTTTGACGAAAAACTGTAATTCCCATGACCATTATGCAAACTTAATACCTGGCATATCCTTGCCTGCTTGGGTAAGAAATATTTGATCTACATCCTATACTATACAAAAAAAGAAACGCATAGCTGGATATTTCAAGGTGTGGTTACAGTCAATTTTGAATTGACACTGTCTTTTAGTAAATGCGTATAACAAACTGAAATTTCTCACTGAGATAACAGGATCATTGCTCTTTATGATATCATACACGCCATATGACTTTAACTAATCAGAGGTCACTTGAATGTCATTGTCTGTTTTTACCACCACGTGAACGCTTAACAATTTTCAAACGCCTTGGCATAGACTGTATAAGTCGCTACATTGATGATTGGATTATGGTCTCCAACTTGTCCTGCATAAACTGAGCCAGGTTTGGAAGCATTTGACGTAAACGTTAACGCTGCCAGAGAGGTCAATCCAGTTCATCTCAAAAGTGTTCAATCAGGTTCAGATCCTGATTACGTAAGTGATAGGGGATCCCATTGATGTTGAAACATGTCAGAAATGATCTTGTGACACCAACAGTATGTGCTCTTTCGATGTAGTGGACAACGTTACGACGCTACGTCATTTATCGGAAGCACGTGTCGTTTGATGGTAGTGTGTTATGAACATAAGCCCATTAGACTGCCTTGAAAATGAATGAAACCAGAAAGAAATGTGTAGCATATGGCCGCCCACATCATCAGGTTACCCTTCCAAAATCTAACGACTTGACGTTGGCAGTTTGGAGCGTATCTTTCATTTGTACACGTCTGTATACCCAATTCTTTTTCATCTCCTCTTTACAAAAGAAATCCTGATGCATCGCTAAGACTTACACATTTCCAATGTCTTAGGTTCCAGATCTGAACGTTGTTACAGCACAGAACACGTTGCGAGCAATTATGACGTCATAACATATTGCCAAAGTAGCGTCTCCTGACTCTCAATCTCATCTGTTGCAAACGATTCCGTATTGTTTGTGGCGAAATTCTGTGTACTATAGGCACCCTGTCAGCTGTGTACACAGCATTGACAATGCAGTAACATGGATGAAGGAACCAAATTTACCGATCTTGACCCTCTGTGATGACCCAAGGTGTTCCAGAACGTGGACCATCATTGGTGGAACCAAATTGTTGGAAGCGTTCTAAAAGACAAGTTGTGCTCTTTTAGACGTTATGACCCTGGCAAGGAATGTTTGCGACTCTCCAATCTGAATTTTGCCAATAGCGGTGATTCGAGTTGCAGTGCCAAAACGTGGAATTTGGATTTACTCTTCATACGGTAAAACTTCTATTGCAATTCGTGATCGGTGAAAGCCTTTTGTGGAGAATGTGAATACACGCATGTTTCCAATAGTTTCAACTTTCAAAGTGCTTGTATGGTTCCGTTTTGCGATGTTTTTTTCATTTTGGTCAAAAACGCGTTCAAATTCACAATTTTGAAATCAGTGACAGATTCGAACATTCAAAATTGTCACAATCAAAATGTTTCTACAACCAAATGTGTTTCACAGTTTTTATGGACATATTTCGTTTTGAAAACTCATTTATCCGGAAAACATTCACCTATGCGTTTCTTTTTTTGTATAGTATATTTTGATTATTGTCACATTATTTTTTATTTTTCTCAGTTGCCTGTGCCTGCAATTTGCGTATACTTTTTGAGATGTATTTCAGAAATGAAACAAAAGTGTCAAAAATATTAAACATTAAATCTATATAGAGAATACTAAACGACGTTCAGTTTAATAACATATTTATGAAACGAGTGGATGGTATTCGTATTTAACGAGCGAAAGCGAGAGAAATACCAATACTATCCACGAGTTTCAAAAATATGTTATTAAACTGGACGGAGTTTAGTATTTTATTTATTACACTCTTTAAACTAATGATATAAAATGGAAATTATGTTAACTCTCAATTCTCGTATACGTACTTGTGCGTAGGAAAAGAATTCTTACAATGGACGCATAGCGTCATTAGACTTTGAACAACGACCAAATAGGTCATGAGTAAGTCCGTTAATAACAGCTTTGATTTTGAACAATACAAATGGAAAACTCTCATTCAATTATCTTTGTGTTATAGTTCATACAAACACAAATTGGTGAGTTAACAAAACCATTAGTCGCTGAATTGTGCGAATGAACGTTAGATTGTGTGAATGAATGCCAAGTGATTGTGACGTCATCGGAATGTGCGTTTTTAAGCGCGATTCAGTAACTTTGAGGAACACTGTCCTTGCGATCCATGGTGAAGATAGATTGGGGAAAACCCTCTTCAAATTAAATTTCATCTAAATTCTAAAACAAAAAGGACGGCTGCTTTGAATGGCGAGCTCGTCGTTGAGTTGCCAAACGCTGCTAGGAGCTTAGGGCTGCAAGGGAGATAACACGAAAACTTGTTAGCGTTTCGACGAATTTGAACTTTTGCCGATAAAGATAACATTGCTAATGCTTACAGTATCACCAAAAATTGGGCTGCTTTATCGTAATTCTGAAGTATTGACGCTGACACTTCAAGAATTGACCGTAATGGGCAGGGATGACCTTGCCAGATCTACTATCGAATGCCGACTTGACCCTGATTCCGAGGTAATGTCTAGGGGAGACCAGGGCAAAGCGCCCCCTAACATATAAGTGCGTCTAGTGGGCACCCTGACATGTACAGAATGCAACTTGCACTATATCTCTAATACTTATCAGATAGCACATACTTTTTAAATCTTTCATTTCGACATAAGGATATATTTACGTAAATGTATTTTGACTAAGGATGCGCGCTTTGCCCTGTAGTTTGGGGCAAAGTGCCCAATCCTCTGGGCGCTTTACCCCATGTGAAAAACAACACCGAATGTAACAGATATTACACACCTATAATCAGCCATACTATCGAACCCATATGAAGGATAGAATTAACATGGAAGTTTGCAATATATGCAAGGATGCGCAAAATATTCCTAAACATGTCATGGACCTATATGTTCAACATTCTCAATGACCAAATATTATTATAGTTGGTAGATGTACATTTCTTTTAACTACGAAAGTGTTAATAATGTAGGTCATTGACTTTCAAAACCAGTAATAAATAAAAGAAAAGAAGAACTGAATTGGTTATTAGAAGCCATGGTTAATATTTGATTGAAGAATTCACATCATGTATTTTGTATCGAACTTGGCATAACGGCATAAACTGCTTATAGTTTAGGGTTGAACAGTTATATACAATGAATTGTATTTTCATGATTTAAAAAAAACCAGAAAAAAACATGTTTTTGTAACTGCTACTTGTCGTCATTCTTTAACGAAACAAAAATCTTGAGGTAAAATGGTATATTTCCTTTTTATAAGATAAAGCAGAATGCTGATATGAAAATGATATATAGTTCTCCTTTACATTATTCACTTAAGAAATGTAAAGTAATAACTTTTACACCAATATGTTAACCAAAAAGATATATTTTATAACACACGGGGCAAAGCGCTCCCTCCGGCGCGTTTTGCCCCATCAAGGGTAGCATTTGTTAAGTACCTCACAGAAAATCATTAGGGGAGACCAGGGCAAAGCGCGCCCCATAACATATAAGTGCGTCTAGTGGGCACCCCGACATATACAGAATGCAAATTGCACACTATCTCTAATACTTGTCACATAGACTGTTACATGGCACATGCTTTTTTAATCTACCATTTCGGCATTAGGATATATTTACGTAAATATATTTTGATTAAGGGGGCGCGCTTTGCCCTGTAGTTAGGGGCAAAGTGCCCAATCCCCTGGGCGCTTTGTCCCATTCGAAAAACAACACAAAATGTAATCGATATTACACACCAATAATCAGCCAATACAAATCAAAAGCTATAATCTTGATAATGCATGACAACTATCGAACCCATATAAGGGTAGAATTTTTAAAAATTAACATAGAATATATGCAAGGATGCGCAAATTATTCCTTAACATGTCATGGACCTACATGTTGATCAACATTCTCAATGACCAAATATCGTTACGGTTGGTACATGTACATTTCTTTCAACTACGAATGTGTTAATAATGTAGGTTATTGAAAATCAAAACCAGTAATAAATAGAATAACAGAAGAATTGAATTTGTTATAAGGACGAATTAAAGAATTCATATCATCTATTTTGTGTCGAACTTGGCAGAACGGCATAAATTGCTTATCGTTTAGGGTTGAACAATGATATACAATGAATTATATTATCATGATTAAAAAAAATCCAGAAAAATATTTTTTTGTAACTGCTACTTGTCGTCATTCTTTCACAAAACAAAACCCTTTAAGTAAAATGGTATATTTCATTTTTATAAAATACAGCAGAATGCTGATATGAAAATGATAGTTCCCCTTCACACAATTTGCTTAAGAAGTGTAAACTAATAACTTTTACACCAATATGTTAACCAAAATGATAATTTTATAACACACGGGGCAAAGCGCTCCCCTCGGCGCGTTTTGCCCCATCAAGGGTAGCATTTTTTAGGTACATCACAGAAAGTCATTAAAGCAAGTAATTACAAATTTCATTATTCAATGAATTTATGATACCAATTCATGCTACATGTGTACGAAAGTTCAATGTTCCGTTTTGTATTTTTATGAAATATTTGAATTTGAGACATATCCATTCCTTACAGTAAAATCGCGTTTTTTTCGAATATTTGAAATTCTGCGTCCACAACTCAGGCAAATTATTCCAGCGTTGGTCATAACGCTTCATTACGGTTACTTTCATTCGTTGGTTATATCAAATTACTCCATATGTCGATAGTTTTGAAGAAATAACGCGTGGTCACTTTGCCCCGGGGGCGCGCTTTGCCCTGGTCTCCCCTAAAACAAGTAATTACAAATTTCATTATTTAATGAATCAATGATACCGATTCATGTTACATGTGCACGAGAGTTAAATGTTCCGTTTTGCATTTCTATGAAATATTTCAATTTGAGACATATCCGTTCCTTATAGTAAAATCGCGTTTTTTCGATTATTCGAAATTCTACGTCCACAACTCATGCAAATGATTCCAGCGTTGGTCACAACGCTTCATAACGGTTTGTTTTGATTGTTTGTATTGTTGCTCGGACAATTTAATCATAAACTTATAAACACGTTTTAAAAAGAATTTTACTTTTATCTCCTATGTTTTTCGTTTTGACTGAGAACAATATTCGTAAGTCGCTATTTTGATTGACATCATCAACCGCGAACTTGTCATGCGACGGCAGGAAAGTAGTTCCGGATGCGATCGCTTTCACGTGCAATGTTTCACAGCAGTGTTGAATAACATGTCATTGTTTCATAACTGTCGTATCTTCAACGAGAGTGTAATAAATATGAATAATTCACAGTTGGTAACTGCATGGCAACTGTGAGGTATTCCAAATCAAGGTTCACAGTGCGCCTAAAATGGTTTCAGTTATTGAATCTGTTTATTACAAGGTTGTAACCTAGTTTCATGAACAGAAAACTGTTGTTTTACATATTCTACTTTCTATAAAAGAAGCATTCACTGTTTCTTCTGTTCTTTTGTAATCATTATCAGGTAAATAGGACGTACCACAAAATGTTATAGCGAGCAATAACAAGGCAAATATGAAAAAATCCAGGGTAATATAATAGCATGTCAACGCAAAGTAAAATTAATTAGTATTTCTTTAAGTAAAATTTAATATACTAAGTATCCAAATATACTTAAAAAGGGAAGTAGCACGTTTTTTGAAAATCTTATATTTTATATTTGTAACTGATAATTGTACGTTAATACTAATATTAATACGTACGCTAAAACGTTTATTAAAGACAGACCATTTAGCATTTCCGTACCTGAAATATGGAAACTAGAAATCTGCAGTAATTCTGCCAGTAGGCCTACAAGATAAGTAATCATTTAAGTCTAAGACATTTTAGTTCAGATGATAACAAGGTTCTTAGATACGAGTTATATAGCAAAATGATTATCTACTTCAGTAATTTATTATCATCAATTTATCAATTTACTAAATAAACTAAGCAAGGGAAACCCCTTTAATGGATCAGTTTTGAAAACCTACATATTATGACTGCCTGATTCATTTTGGGTGTTTAAATGAGGTTATATTATAAATTTACACCCCTTGGGCGGTTATATCCCTTCTTCTTTGCAATTGGTTTTAACTCATAACTACCTTCTTATAGGTATTTACCCTTTAAACCCCTTTGGAAGTTATTGCCTTCATTTTAGTTGAATGTTATATGCCGCGAGCTCCATCCGCGTAGGTTGATTTTCTCATAACCACCTTCGTCGGTTATAAGATTGTAAACAATTGCAAACAATCGGACTTGTAAAATTTAGATGTTTAATCTAACAAGACAGTTAAGATTTATGAACAACGAAAGTGAGATTCGAACCAGGGACCTCTATGTTGTCAAGCAGCGCTCTTACCTGTTGAGCTACCGAGGATCCATGCAAGTTGATGTAATTTTGTGTGTGTCATGTTTGGTTGAATATATTTCCCTATAAATAAATATTAATATTGCAATTGAATAGTTTTTAATGTAAGGTTCTAAAACCCTAAGCAGGGGGTATTGTTAGTAGTCTTAAATAAATAGTATTCTTATCAAGACATATCAAACCCGCAAATGGAACACTAAAACGTTTTTCAATTATTTGTATGGAAACCAATTTAGTTGAAACAGCGTAATAAAATAGTTTTTATTGTAAGAAATCAAGCGTTTACTTCTAAAACCCTAATTTGAGGGTATTTTGAATATTTTTCTTATCAAGACATGATAAACCCGCGAAAGATATCAGTAAAACGCTTTTAAATTAACTGTACATGTAAACAAATTAAGTTGAAATCAATGCAGGAGTCTTCCGCGGGAGTGTAAGTCAAATAATAACCCGTTTGCCTCGAGTTATGGAAATAACCTCTGCTCGGGATTTCCATATTCCTCGGTACCGAGTTATCATTTACTACATATATATTTACAACCCTCCGGCGGTTATATCCCTTCTTTTTATGCCCCAGCCATATATGGCAGGGGCATATTGGATTACCCTCGGTTGTCCGTACGTCCGTACGTCCGTACGTAACCACTCTATACAGGGCATTGTTTATCCACTTCACCATTCAATATATTTAATTGAAATCGCACACATGGCTTTTAGGCATCCTTAGGGTGTGCATCTCATACTTTGTTTTTGAATTTTTGAATTTTTTTCAAATTTCTGACATGTTGAACTTAGGTGAATTTTGGGGCAAGTGAAAGCTCATAGTAGTGTGATAGGGGGTGTTGTTTATCGACTTCTCCTCAAAAACCGTTCAATGGATTTAATTTAAATTGCACACATGGTTTATAGGCATCCTCGCACAAAACTTAGATTCAACCTGACACATTAAAATGACATAATCATAGCACGCCAGATTAACAGCAAGATTCTTATAATAATCATAATCAAAGTATTATTGTAAGTAGTGTATATCCTTAATATTTTGTTTGCTGATCGTCTGGCATAGCTTCAGTAGTTTTTAATAGTTTCATATGCAGATTGTTAGAACTTGCTGAATTCTTAACCAATGGATCCCCGTTTTTCAATTTACTTCATGTTAAGTCGCAAAATCTTTTAGTTTATGTGACAAATATTTGAGTAAATAGAAGCACAAGAAGTGATCCAAATCGTAGTGAAGGTGATTGCAAATGATGATAAAATTTTACAAGATGTATTCAAAAATTGGGTATTACATTTTGCGCTGACCACAAGTTTGGGCTTTGAACGGGCATGTTTGAGCCCTGAACGGGCATTGCATCATCAGAATCCTTTCTATAACGTGAGAGTTGACTGCACAATTTCAACTCCCGTGCGGTCCCTACCATAACTGGCTACCTTCCAAATTTTTAGAATATTAATAGCAAAAAAATAAATTGAAAATGATGGTTTGATACTGATGTTGTTCATTCGGCAATCGGTAAATTTGGGGGATGCAAGGGGGGATAATTGTCGTGATTGGGGGTTAAACGTTTAAAAAAGATAATGTTAACTTAAATTTACGTCATCTCTCATATTGATAAAAAGTACCCAAACCAGAAGCGAAGAGACTTACGAGTGAAAGACTCTTCGTATTTGAACGAGATATGTTTTTGGAAATCCCAAAGTTCCTTTTGTCCAATTAAATCTGCAGAAGATTTTTTTAAATCATTTGGATAAAATACCGTTTGCTTTAGAGTGGTTTATCTTCTCTTCTTCTATGATGCTTTCCTCTTTGTTTTTGCAATTTTGAATGTCGTTCATTCATAAATGCATTTAATCAAATTCCATTGGGTATTTGAATAATTATATTTGCTCAAAATGGTCCAGTGCTGATATCACCTCATAGTCATATACAATACACGAGTATTTCTGGCTTTCTGACTTATCAAGGTTCTCATGCTAATTGAAATAAACAAGCGTTACTAACTCCGAAAAGAGTTTTATAAGTGTATCCAATTACGTTGATAAACTTACGGTAATATGTGATGCAACATCCGAATTATCAAGGAACGAAAGCTCTCAAATGTATTTTATTCGCAATATGTGATGAGGCTGTCATAAATGATATTATGCGTTGCTTTAAGTTAGTGAATATCATTGTTTTTCATGTTAATGTTTATTGATAAATGACGTAATATCGTAAGAGAGTTTGTCTTTTAGTAACCTGGTTTCAATGCCTCGTTACGCGTGCGCTCCAGTGAGGCCATGGTGTTGGGCTGTTGGATGTCAAATGGTGATGCGCAGTAAGGCTATTCACTTTTGCGCAAGCGGAACGAGGTAAGGGAACCAGGTTGTGATATTTAGGCGCGTAACTCTTTAAAGGAATAGTTTGAAAAAATAACAACATAACGAGATAGTATATTTCATCATGATATGAATGAGGATTATTTAATCACCATCATCATTTGCGACAACACATGATAGTCCATTATTCTTCGTTATGTTTCAAATGTTTCAATGAAAGATTGAGTGTTGAAATGACGTTATCAATGTCCTTGCCTCATACAATAAATAATCAATATTTACAATTTTATGTACATTTTTACAAATAAAACTTTAACAAGACTACAGAAACGTCATAATGAAACTTAAAGTTTACAAACACACAAGCACCAGACATAAAGAGATCCCTATCAACACATTTACGTCGGCATGTTGATATAAGTGTTTTGAAACAGGATTCTGTAATTTACATCAGCGAGGGGCAGCAATTCTTAGGAGAGAATGGACCTGTTGGTTGATCAGATATCTTCAAATGCGGTCTAAAACAAGCTCTTATTGTAGTTCATTATATTAAATTGTTCAATTACTCCCGTTGACTTTCTCTGAAATCCACCATATATATCTATATATCTTATAAAATTATATATATTGCTGAAACACCTTGCTGCTTGTCCGTAAATACATAAAATAAATAGGTATTCTTTTACAAATATGCCGCCTCCGAGCAAGGAACATAGATCTTGTAGTCTTCTGTCACTGTTTACAATATTTGAGTCCACATAAATCAATCCAGCTCCTTGTGATGTAGCAGCCATCTTAATGTTTTGACCGACATCTTCAATGACGTATTGTTCTGCTGTCATTGTTCATGTCAGATTTCCTAAATAATCACAGCACTCTTGATGAGACCTCCGTCTTATGGCAGCACTATCCCGCTATAACGCGTTAACCACTTCCCGCTATTGCACGTTCCCCAGATCGGAAGTGAGCCTCGTTATCATTCCATGAAAGAGAGACCGGTGCTGGACCCGCAATCATCGCTACTCGACCAATGTGGACCTGCAAAAGTGATGAACAATCTTTATATTTGTTGTGAAAGTTGTCAGTCGAAGGTCGAATTAGATCCATCAGTCAATATCCGTGATATAACCTGTTACAAACGATTAAGAAAAGACGCCTCGGCTGTACACATCTCTGGTCGATAATTTGAATTTGGAAAACATTTCCAGAAATTAAAAGGATTTGTGACATACAACGCCGGAGAGTCGTGTAAATATACTAGTACATGATCGGAATTTGATGTAATCATATATCGAAAGAAATATCGCGTTTGGACAAAAAAAAAAGGATTTACCAAAATGGTGCCAAAACTTACTCTGGTCATCTGTGATGATAGTAAGCTGTTCCCTTGGACTAAGACTCCGCCCGCAGTTATCTCCCTTTTGCTGCTGCTGGTACTTCTTCTGACGAGCTCGGGAGTTCTGGAACCAGACCTGCGTGACCCGCTTACTCAGGCCGGTGATCTGTGCAATTCTCTCAAGGTCTTGTCCATCCGGGTTACTGTCAAGTTGAAAGTTGGCCTGCAAGACCTGGATCTGTTCCTCTGTGAAGGTCGTCCGCACCCGCTTCGTCTTGGCTTTCTGGTTCGTGTCTGCATCTGTGAAAATTAAAATGTTTATTTGTACAATTCGGTTTGACGCACTTGTACCGAGTATTTCCTATTCCATTCGGT
The DNA here is from genome assembly GCA_916613615.1 of Steromphala cineraria. Classification (NCBI taxonomy): domain Eukaryota; kingdom Metazoa; phylum Mollusca; class Gastropoda; order Trochida; family Trochidae; genus Steromphala; species Steromphala cineraria. Next base: position 8,318,859 of record OU744735.1, read on the forward strand.
ATTCAAGATTTTCTTCAACTATGCTATTAAATGTTGTACAGAATCATCTTAAAAATGTACTATTTTCGTATTGTGTTATTCACATATTTAATCGATGTACTTCTTCATATCATTATTGAGCGAAATAAAACTTCTTTAGTTTATTGTCGTAAATGATGTAATACGGGTTTTGATAAAGTAATTAAGATGCCACTCGCCAAGATTTCCTAACCGTTTCCCCATACAAGCCAAATATCAGGCTCAAAATCGTATTCGTTTCTTTTCATAAGGGCGAAAGGATAAGATAGTAGCCATGGTAAGCGTTCTGATTATAGGGTTATCGTGGATGGTTACTGAGTTGATGTTCATGGTAATCGTAAGCAGTGAGGGTTCATACACTTAAAAACAACACTAATTACATGGCTTTTCCATGTTTTTCAATGATACTACAAGAGTTTTCCAAGACAAACCAAACAAGGTTAGAGTTTAAAAAACATGAATTTGAATGCAAAATAAAATGGAAAGAAATAACCCTATTATTCCAGCATGGTAAATGTATATGGATATTTCACAATATGTTTCGTAAATAAATGCCAATTATCCAACCAGGCCTTGGACGATAATTTTGATATGACATGACGATTAAGATTTTCGATAATTTTAGCTAGGTTCAAAGCAAGTAATGTTTCGACGACCTACCTTTACAAGGTCCCCCTTCAAGCGCTTCCACGTAGTGAGATTTGCACAGGACCCGACTGTCATGAAGAGCGAATTCTTCTCCAGTGGAGAGTTGTCTTTTACAGCTGTCGCAAGCGAAACAGGCCAAGTGATAGACGTAATCCCGCGCTCGTCTCACCCAGTCGTTTGGCTGTATATGGCGCAGGCATTTGGCACATTTGGCTCCGAATTCTCTGAAATATGGAAATTACTAGTTAAGATATATTCATGAATGATATTTTGTCTCTGGAAAATAATTCTTAAAACGATTATTTTCTAAATAGAAATATGAAGTGACTGAGATATTATTAAATATTAAACCTAAATTAGGTGCCATTATGTGTGTTTTGCTTATGTTATCGCAAATTAACAGTCCAATATATCTGTCCTATTGGCGTCTTAGTTTTGAATATTGGCATCCTAGTTTTGCATATTGGCGTCCTAGTTTTGCATATTGGCGCCCTAGTTTTGCATATTGGCGCCCTAGTTTTGCATATTGGCGACTGCGTTTTGCTTTGTCGCGGCTTATGTAAACGTACCCCACACTTGCACGTGCGATGCTGTAATATAAAAAATAACAACGGAAATAATGTAAATAGATTTTATTGTATTTTCGACATTGCAACATTTTGAGATTTAGTTCAACAGCTAGGATGTGATGAAGACGCTGGTGAAGTCTTTCCTCTTGGAGAATCCATGTAGAGACTGATCATTGGTGAAGCTCTTAAATCTGAAATGAAATAAAAACGTTTTAAAATGTTTCTTGCTCATCTATCAAACAGCAAAAAATAAACAGTTGTACGATAAAGTTGTAATTTTTTTAATTTATTTCAGCACAACTCGTTTAAAAAAATCAAGATAATTTTGCATAACTTGAGTTTGTTCGGAGACTAAATTGTTACAAATTTCCAAAACTATTGTTGCCGTGCCGTTTCTAAGTTGAAGTTACATGGGTATGCTATATATGCTAGACAATAAATATTGTATACGTTTATCTTATGTATTTTCGTAAGCGACTGTTGCTGCGAACTAATGCGTTATAGTATGTTGGACGGTAGAGAATTGGTTCAACATATCTCTCATTAAAACATTTATAACGGGTATATTACGTTTAATGGTCCTCCGTTATAAAAAGCCTTCCTTGCGACACTATTTGAACGATAATGCTAACAATTATTAAATACAACCATATGGATATTTTGTGTATAGATGTCGCATTGGTTCATATCTAAATTATATTTTGAAGAATCTGGAATTTGTTTTTAATCAGTGTGTTTCAAATCAGTTAAATCTCATATCGTAATGAACTACTTTTATACTTGGGCAGTAGCGTGTTGTAGGAAATGTAGGAAAACAACATGGTAATATAACAAAAAAAGAACAGGAATATTACACGAAATATAAATCTAATTGCAAATTGAATGTATTGTTTCTCAATCACAAAGAGCAATTATTAAACGAACTTAAATTTTCATTAAAGTTCCTTAATTTTTTTCCCTACCCAAATGATGTTTATGAATCAGTGTATACTGAAATGGCCGCATGCAGTTTTCGTGTAATACGTGACAACTTCGTTTTCAAGTAACTGATAATTGGATTGAGTAGATAGAAGGTTGAATCGCATTTTGCATAAACCAATATAAAAGGTTGAACATTCATAGACTTACGGATTCATTAAACGTCTTAATAGGAGCATTACAGTAAATGCTATCAAAAATGTTAACACAATACTTAAGCTAGAAATATCATAAAGCTTACCTGAGAGACTTCATTTGTTGTACCATACGTCACAAAGGATGCCCAATGTGTGACAGGAAATGCACGCAATATGCGAGTATTTATACCTGTCCAATACTCCTTGAGCTCATGAACCTCGTGCACTTTTTACGATGCACGCGCTTCATCATGTAGCCATCAGATGTAGGACGCCAGTATTGGTAGATGCGGTAATCACAAAACTAGCACGCCAATATGTACGAATTTAGGTTTAAGTGGAATAAACTCCTCAAACTCGCCAATATTTGCGGGTCAGGTATCATCGTCGGCCTCCAACGATACCTGACCCGCAAATATTGGCGAGTTTTCGGAGTTTATTCCTTACTGAAATTACTTACTTATTGTGATAATAAAGTTAGTTTAATATAGATGTTGTCCTATAATAGTTTTTGATATTTCGATTAACATCATGATGTTATTTCAAACTGGAAAGTCTGGCATATCATTTCATTTTGAAAACAAAAGTTTCCATTTTAAGAAAATGGTTCATTTTAGGTATTTTTAATTTTGGACGTTATTCCATATCTATGTGCGAAATTCCAAAATCATTACATTTTTAATTTCTCATTTTGATTAAACATAGAATATGTAAGATATTCGAACACAAAATCAACTCTAATTCAATATATTACACGGAAGAAAAAAAGAAAAATCTAAAGAATTTGAATTCAAAGGATGCTTTGTGGCACTTTTGAAGAAAGCATTGAAGAACGAGTTACCCAGTGAAGCATACTACACGAGCATAGCGAGTAATTACTCCCCGGGAGATAATCAAATACCAGTTTACCGGCTTCGTGCTCTTACAGAACATAATAAGATACTTTTTATTGAATTTCCTATTTTCTATTGCACTTCCATCATAATGCGGAATCGCGTTGACCTTTGCTGTTGAAGTGTGCTCAAATTCCCGCCGAATACCCACGAGTCCTTCATTTTAGCAGGACCTTTTTACTTCTTATTTACTGCCTGTCCAAGCAAATTGAACATAAATTACAAATTTGTCACACCTTTGACCGGAAAATTTGTAAAATTATCCAAAAGCTCTCGAATCTTCACGGAGATAATTCTTAGAGACGTGAAGCTGTGAGATCTCGCGAGAAGTGAGTGTTCTGACGGACCGGTCCATATCAGATTCTACCAAGAGGCATCTTTTCATTTAACTCTTTTTCTCAAGCAATAAAGTCGGTAATCTTATTCCCACCACGTGACTCGCTAGTTGAACAACTAATTGAAGAGAACGCTGAAATATCAAAGAACGCGCTTCCAATTTTCTTCAAGTTTTCCGCCGATCAAAAATGTCGTCTGCGCGCTTGCTAATTTTCCCGCGCAATTAGCGAAAATCGATCGTCTGCTTCTGTATTCTATACGTCTGCTTCAGACAGTCGACATGCTAACAAAGTCAATTGGACTAATTTGGGAAATAAATGAAATTCATAACCAAAATCTGGACAGACTACGAGATTTGTTCTCGATTGGATAATTTGTGTTACGTTTAAGAGAGGTCATGCGGTGAGACAGACAGACAGACAGATAAATTTATTTACATCTCACTCGTGTTACATCGATAAACAATTGCATAAATTATATATACATTAAAATACACGACCAATCGCCCAGCGATTTATGAGAGATGGATTTAAAAGCTTAAGTGTACAATATAGTAAAAATGCAATAAACTCGTGGGTTGATGTGGGATAAACAGAATTAGGATATAGCTCGGTTTGAATAAAAATCATATTTAAGAGTATTATTTTGCGATTTTACTGTATTCAAAATATTAACGTAAACAAATTTCTATAGCCAGTGTTTAAAATATAGCCCGTCCGCCAGTCCTTGACTGGCTACTTTTTGCCAGGACTGGTTACATTTTGGTCAGGACTGGTAACTTTTCAAAAATTGTCTTTATTTTCCCCTAAGGAATTAACCAATTAAATTCAGGACAGGCTAGGTTTCCAATCTATTTTATACACTGCATAGCACTTGTCAGGTGGAATATTTTGTCACATTTGCGTCTTTACCAACCCGATCTCACTAACCCTCATATACCTATGTAACCATTTCAACATTGCAATATGCTTACCGGTCACTCTATTCTATCTACATGTATATCCCTGAAACCCAACCTACACATTCGTAAATCAATTGTTTACCAAATTCTAGAATCAACAGATGGTAGGTATGATATGAAGCCCCGAGCTCACCTGGTGTAATCAACCCGGCAGTAGATGTTCTCCCCCTTGATAAAACACGTGTTCTGTCGGTCCAGCTGGGTGTGACACATACAACATCGCAAACACTGCGCGTGCCAGGACCGTCCACTCACACGCAACAGGAAGCGGTCGGCTATTACGTCACCGCACCCGAAACATATGTCACCTTCTGTCTGAAAGAAAAGTGAGAAGTTGTAGATAAAGAAGAAGATGCAGATGAAGTAGAAGAAGAAAAAGAAGAATATAAAGATGAAGAAGACGATGAAAAGGGAGGAGGAAGAAGGAGCAAATTAATATGAAGAAGAATGTGAAGATAGAGAAGATGAGGAAGAAGAAAAATGTGAAGATAGAGATAAAGAAGATAAAGGAGAAGATGAAGACAAAGAAGAAGAAGAAAGAGGAGGAAGAAGAAGAAGAATATAAAAATAAAGAAGATGAAGGAGGAGGATGAGCATGAGGAAGAAGAAGAAAATTAAGATAGAGAAGAATGTGATGAATAAGAAGAAGGTGAAGATAGAGAAGAAGATGAAGATAGAGAAGAAGATGAGGATAAAGAAGAATATTAAAATAAAGAAGAAGATGAAGAAGAAAAAGGGGAGACGAATATCTAAATAAAGAAAAAGGTGAACAAGATTAAGGATGAGGAAGAAGAAGATGAAGATAAAAAAGAAGATGAAGAGGAAGAAGGCATAAGACAAGGAGACAGAAGTATAAGTTTCTTCCGTAACAATGTCACATCACAAGTTAATGTCACGTCACATTGATAATTTATCAATAAGTCACTCAATAAAAAGATGATTGATGGCAACATTTCAAATACCTTTATCCTTTGTTTCCTAGTAAAATGTACGAAAAAGTTAATATCACAAACTATAATTCAAATGTTATCTCGTCAAAACTATACAGTTTAAAAATTCTCTATAACGTAAAATTCGAATAAATCTTGAAAAACTGATTATCGCAAGTCTGTTTAGTTTAATAAGCATTAGGGCATACATTATCAAACACATTCCATTGTTCTTGGAAATGAGATTATGTAAAGAAATGACAAGATAAAATCAATGTTCTTCATATCTCTATAATTTATTCTAATGCCAATAAATATATGTGAGGCTTTTATTCATGTAATAATAATTCTGCCAAATTCCTCATTTGACTTTTTGTGATTAATAGTTGAGAAGGTAAGAAAGGAAAGGAAACTCTTTGATATTCAGGAAATGGTTTGTATATGGCATGATGATATTCACGAATGTAAATGTTCTGTAACTTTAGACGCTGTATACACATAACGAATAAGTTTGGTTTCGATACCTATTTAAAATATGGTAATGTTTATACTTAAACTTAAAAGGACAAAATGCTAAAATATTCTCTGAGAATTGAATATTCTCCGAGAATTGTTTATATTGTTATGATAAACACTTTTCGTTAATATGATTATTTCCCAATTTATGAAACAGAACAATAATAATATGAAAACGCTAATTGTTGTTATTTTTATTTTATAATTAATTTGAATTATCAACAAAACTAGAAATAAACTTATGTATGAATATATATTTCAAATTTTGAAAAAAATCGTATCCGATTTCTTCTTGAAAATATTTGTATAAATTGTATATGAATATTTAAGATGCTAAATGGTTGAATTAATCTGATCTACTGTAGCTATGGATAGTATTTATAAGTCAATTGTTTACATTTTATCTTTGTGGTCAAAGAATTATCTGAGGACATTCAAAGACATTTTTGTTTTGGTCATTCATTCTTTGAGATATAGATCTAACAGTTTTCTATTATAATCTAGATTCTGTAATTCGTATTTCACACAGTGAAGTTGGATATCTCACTCCTTCTCTCATAAATTCATTAAACCAAAATATTGTGAATATCGATAAAATATATTGAATTTTAGCACAATGGGAGGCATAAAAGAGTAAATACTGTTGCAGCTTTAACAATACTTATTATCATATGTATATAAGATACAACTGCGTATAAACATAATATAATCAGTATATAATATAAACAAAGCGATGAAATCTATATTGTATTGAAATCATTACTTAAGAAAATCATTTTTAATTCAGAAAAAAATATCCATAATGTCTCTCTTCTCTCTAAATCATACAGCAATGTATCAAATCTAAAAACAATATAAATACATGTGTGTAAAAACAATATATTTGTGTCAAAGCAATAAATGCTTAGCAAAGCAGTACTAAAATAAGTCTAATGATCAAACTCAACTTGAATGCCTTACTCAATTCAATACATTTAAGCGAATTCATGAAGCATTGTTCGAAGAAGAGATACGGAACACAAATAATTGTTAATCACATGTTTTAAATGTTGCAACTAATATAAACATGCGTATATATAAACGGAAATGACACAGAATACTGACAGGACAAACTCGTGAACTACTATGTAACCGCCTTGATACTGAAATATTGTTCTTGAATATCCACGCACGAAACGACGCACATACGACCATGTTTTAACAGACAAATGTATGTTTCATAACGATAAGAACTTATTTTCTTCATATTTAAAAATTTAATTAATAATTCCTACGCAATTTTAATGAAAGCCTTAAATAACGAAATCAAACGAAAATTATATATTTTTAATATATTACAACTTCAATCCCAATTACTGCAAAAATACGCGGCTTTACTTTTATTGTGAATTGCCCTTTTATCGTTATCCACTTATATTCTGTCTAAATTTATTCTTATCTATTTCAATTTATACAACAATCCAGCATCATCACACAAAATATTTTCAAAAATATTTACTATACCTTCGGGTGTCTTATTCTAAAAGTTGACAAATGTATTAAAATAAGTCTTTTGAACAAACTGTTCCATTACAGAGTTGAGATTTGTGCTTCCATTTGAGACCCTATCAAACACAAGATAGAACGACATCCAGTATTACTTATAGGGCGTAATAGTCTATTCAAAAACTAACGTCATTCCGTCTCAATACCCAAGCTGTTTGAGCTGAATTACATTTTTATATGTCAGAAAAATCTAAAACTGGTTTCCGTGAATGGTGACATAAAAGGAATGGACATTTCTATCACTGAATCATTGAATGGATAAAGAAGTTTGCTTTCAGGACAAAACTAAATTTATAGTAATGGATTAAATTTCAAATGCAACGAAGAACATGACGGTTACAAAGAAATAAAATGACGGTTGCACAGAAAGCAATTGAAAGTTGCACAGAAAGCAAATGACAGTTGCAGAGAAGTCAGATGACGGTTTCACAGAAAGCGAAATATTGTTGCAAGTTAAGAGTTGGAGATAACACGTGAGAAATTTAAATGAATGTAGATAGACAGATCCATAGGACATAATATACAAACTTGTTGATCTACATTAATATAAATTGACACGTGAGAGTTGTTGATCTAATTGTTGGTCTACACGTGATTTGTAGGTGTCACATGTAAATGGAGATAGTTACAGGTGAAGACAAGATGTTGAGGTAAGCGTTTGTATACACGGAAAGGTAAAGACCACACGTGAATTGTAATTATACGAATTTATGGTTTCACGTGAAATCAGTTTGAGGTTACACTTGAAACGAGTTACGGGTTACACGCAAAACAAGTTTAGAGTTGCATATGAACTTAAATTTAGTACAAAATTACATATGATATGAGTTAAGCGTTACGTGTGAATCTGGTTTACGGTTACACGTGAACTGGGTCTAGAGTTACACGGGAATCAGGTTTTATGGTAAAACATGAAATACATGTGAACAAGTTTATGGTTATACTTTAAAAAAGTGAAAGGAAAAACTCGTGAAATAAGTTATAATTACCCGTTAAACAAGTTAAAAATAACCGTTACATGTGCAACTAGATTAAAACTTTACATGAGTTTAGGGTTCAACGTGAATCGGGTTTACGTTACAAGTGAATCGAGTTTAGGGTTACATTGTTGTCAATACTGGGGGTCACGGTAAGACAAGCTGAAGTAAGAGAGGAACTGATTGACGTGATGTCGTCGCGTGAAGAGGAGCCCGACATCACGACATGTCCGCGTCTTGCCTCGTCTCAAGGGCTGACTTCCCTCGTCTCTTTTATTCTCCAGTCAATTAACACACTCGGGTGTTTTGTCACTCTACAAGAAAGGGATGATTCGATTTGCGCAAGGGTGGCCTTTCAGTGTCGTGAAATTCAAAAAGAAAATCCTTTACTCTTTTTCCACTGAATGGGTCGTACCTTTCTCGAGTCTAAATGTACGGACTAAGTCGCGTCAATGCCGTGACAGTAATGTGTTTCCTGTTCGAGCCGTTTTCTTCTTCTAACATATTGTTGTCTTTAATGGAGGCCTGGCGAACGAGCGCGCTCAGAATAGGCAGCGGACAGAAGCTATGTGCATTTCATTTAAAAAGGAAATAGGCTAAGTGAAAACGAAATGCACCCAGTAAGGTTACACGCGCGCTCAGAGCCCTCGCTGTATACCTTTACTTCCGGTGAGCCGGGGCAAGAAAGAGCACTTCCGTCTTGCCCGAAATTACTTCCTTAGCTTAGACGGAGAGTAAGAAAATCACGTTAGAGCTGTCTTTGAGGCCTGAACATGCGTTGAATGCCGTACTACGTAAAATTGTGAACACTCATTTTGCCCAGACAAGTTGCACACGGGCAGCCCGCTTGGTTAGGCGTGAAAGATGCGCCTGTAGAACACGTTGCTTTTATTAGATTTAGTCTGCGTTGCGGGACCGGAAGTAGCGTAAAGCGGGGAAATGGAATCTACTTCATCTCTAGATTTTATTTCTATGGGGGCAAAGTGGAGGCGAGGGGTGGCATTCACCAAGAGCGAGATCGCTTAAGTACGACAGCGGTCCGCATACAGATGACATTCATAGAGTTCCATATCATAAAAGAGTACATTCCTTGTCGACATACGATCTACGGTTACTTTATCATGCCTTGCTCTTTGGGCTCGGGGAAGTAAGAATTCTTGTAGTTTCTGAAGATTACGTAAATGAAATATTTCTGGTTATGAAATTAATATTATATATATACATGTACTTTTAGCGATGTTATAATTTGAATTTGATATCAAGTTTGTAATTGAAATGTGATATAAATGTATTACTTTATCACACATCAAAACTATTGTAAAAATCTAGTTTTTCAATGCATGTTTTAATTTGCATATTTATATTTAGGTTATGTTGAATTGAAATAACAAGTTTACATTAAAGCAAAACATTGATTTGAATCCAAAGGTATTATGAAATACAATTTAGAAGTGTCAGATTTTAATAAAGATTATGATAAAGATCTATCATATGGGAGCATAAGATGTTATTTATAAATGAAAAAAAAAGTTGAAAATATGTTCTTTTTAAGACGGCAATGTCGTCCAAATGCTAAAATATCTCGCGATTTAAGATTTAAAATGAGGTATGATACAAGAAAATATATATAATCCCATAGCTTAAAAATATATGATTTATCCTTGGTGACAAAATGGTATAAAGAGTAATGATTGCTCAAATACTGCGCTCTGTTAACGAAGTTTCAAGCAAATAATGAGTCTGTAAAAAAAGAGAGAACATTAAACATTTGAAATAATTACTTGGGGTGTTTTACATAATTCAGTTTTTAAAAATGTTCAACCAAGCGTGCAATATCGAAAGTGACATTAGTTGTCAACAAAATCACTGACCCGAGAATAATTGGTACTCGCGAGGGCGAGGGGAGAGGCGGTTAATTGAATCTGTTCGGGACTGTTAACTATCAAAACATCTCTTCTCATTCATTGTAAGGCGACCTGGCCTCTCAACAATTTGTGTAGAGTTTCGTCCACGCGCAGTCGAGCGAGTCAATGCACGTGTAACTGTAAACTCACGTGTAAAATGCGTGCTCGCGCTCCGGGACAAGTGTTTCTTTTTGTTTATTGATGGTTGTCCGGCACTGTCCTTTGAAATATACAAGTGCTAATTTCAATAGATGAAGCGATCCGTGGAGTTTTGTATACCATTTACGGAGATTTGATTTTTTCGGCGGATGTTGTAATTAATTATCAGGTCCAAACACTTCATAAATGTTGATGTTTAAGCTGGTTATCTCCTTGACGAATAATCTTAATTATTTTTGTCCAAGCTTACATGAACTTGGTTATTAATTTCATTGTCAGAGATAACAATTGGACAGAAGAATAATTTGATTCCAACTGTGAAGTTGGTCGTTAAAATATTTTCGAGAATTTCAGTAAATGTTTTGTTTGTCATCTTGAATTAAATTATTGTACACAGAAAATTTTATAAAACACTAGAACATTTCTTAAACTTAAAATATAACATATTTTTCAAATATATATTATCTTATTACATAAAAGTGATTAATCAAATAAACTAACACGATGTTTAAAATAATTTGATTTGAAAAATAAAGAAATATTTGCATTAAGAAATAATACCGAATTCAATACCCCGGTTATATGTAGGCCGTCACAAGATAGTTATTAAACTTGAAAGTTAGGGACAATGTTCTGGATAATAAGCTGAACTTGCGTAATGAATTAAAAGCATGCAACATTTGAAAATTGATAATTGAAATAAATATAAACCAGTTACTTACCTTCATAAGTTTGACTTGTATATGCTTGTCATGTGAACTCGGTGAGAAGGAATCATCCTCATAATCTGAAGACATCATATCCATAGACATATCTGACATAATGATGATTCAGATATAGAGCTGTCAATTTCACACGTATTATCTGTCACTTCCACTTAAATTCACTGATATCTCCTGTTCATGTTGTATACAACTGCTTACTTTATGCGCCAATCTGCACATGCAAAGCTTTATAACGGATTTGGTGACAAGTGTTCACTCCGCTACCAAAACACTGAAAATTCTTTGACAGTTGGTCCCACCAATCACATTACAGCACCCATTCATGCTCCCCGCTGATTCGTCGCTGGATAGAGAGCCGACCAATGAGCGCCCCGCTGTGAATTACGTCACGTGACTTGGGTTATCGATCGATACCAACTGGAGGATTTCAGCGCTAAAAGTGATGGAGTGTTGTGACAATAAATTGATATGTGTTTTTAGGATTCTTTCAGTGGGTCTTCCGAAACTGATTGGAATTAGTGCTAATTTGGATGTGAAACTAATTAGTGACATGGTGTTTATACACATGACAATATGTTTGTTTAATTCAGGTAATTATGTTTTTACAAAGTGATCTTCCTTTTCTTCGCTAGATTTATTGACGTTTATTTCTGATGAGTATTTGTGCAAACAGTTTTTAAAAATTTAAATAAAAAATAACAGAATAAATGAATTTTAAAAGGTATACTGTTTTTTTTTTGTAAGATAAATTCTTATAAAGTCAATTTTTAAGATTGTGACTGAAAATGAAACATAAATGATAAATTCTCCTTTATTATCAAATTTTATTTGTAACCTAAGATTTTGATTTAAATACATTGTATGAAAGTCTTGAAATACATCATGTAAATTATTTTTTAATAATTATTTAATACTTGTCTTTAAAATACTTATGAAAAAATTCTGCCGAATATGAAATTAATTTCATCATGGAAACTTTAGAACACTGTTTATACGGTAATGTGCATCTTTTCCTAAACTTTATTCAAAGAGTCCAATGAGTTTCATCAAACGCCTCCAAAGGCCAGTTTACGATTACAATTCATCTCTAGAAGAATGAAGCCTTCTCCCCATATCAAGTCTCAACTAGTTGTTAATCCCCGCAGTAGTAATTTTTCTGTGGATATCAAAGTGTTTAACCGAGCCTGTTTTAAAACAATCCATAAAGCTGTATTATACGCCAGCATGTACATTGCGATCGGTCAGAAAGTCACAGTCTTTACTTTAAGTCCTAAAAATTACGTCATATTAAACAAAGCCAGTTCCACAGCGAGCGAGAGACCGGGGCTAATAGTTTTAGGACCCCACGTAAATCGCATTTGAGAATGAAAGCTACTTGGAGTCGAGAGATCGCTTTGTAATAGAGAGCTACTGTAGATTTGCGAGATAATGTTTTCTTTGGATTACATTTGGACATGTTGTAACACATTTACTAGTTATGTAAAGATTGTCTCTGACCGGACAAGGGGTATAACAGCGGGCCTCTTCAATAAATGGTCTTTCACTGAAACAGAGGTAAAGACTACCGTTGTGTATATGATTATTGATATGAATATTCTCAGGATGAATCATATGATCAGCACAATATTCTTTAACGTGAATTTTGTCCCGTAAAATCACTATAAAGTTTCTTTCTTTTAATTTAAAATAAACCTGTAAAGTAATTTGAAAATAAATGAAAATGATTTATATATGATTTTTGTATAAGATATTCTCATTTGATAGGTAAATGGTGTTAAGAAAGTTAATAGAACCACTTTTCTGAAGAAAATACACTTTATTGCATAAACTATATTTGAGATATTGATCCCCCTTAGAACGTTTTTTCCTTCCTTTAAAGATGAAGAAGAAGAGTTTATTTTATTTACGTGTCACATTTTGTTATAAAACATTTGGAACATTCACAAAGTCCATTTAAAAAACAACATCCAGCCTTAAAAGGCTAATGAGACCCGAAATTCGTTGATAATCTAAAATCATGAGTTAAAAAACACATACATTGCTAAAATGGTGTGGAAACAGTCACATAATTTCTTATAATACAAGCTAAAACTACATGTTGATTTTGGACCTTTTACGTCTATTAAAACTTTTGTTTATCATGGCAGAAAGGGATATAAAACATTGTCATTTAACATTAAATAAACAAATTGGTCAACTGGCGAAAGCTGGGCAAATCGAGGGTCTCTGATTTTTATAAAATTCCAAAAATCGTACCTTAAATCAGAATAGAAACTACAGGTGGTCAAAAAATGGACTTCGTCCTCAATATCATTACTGTCACAAAATTTACAAATTCTTTGATTTAGTGGCATCTTGGGTTTTGAAATTCTTCCAATTTGAATTTCTAGGGGTAAAGTTCCACATCTTAATTTACTCAAAATGCTACGTTGTGATCTGTTCATTGGGGTAGATACATATGTTTCAACATTTTGGGCGATTTTAAAGAGTCTGTAGGTTCTTAAATTCTTTCCATTACACTGGCCATTATCGTTCCAGATTTGATTGTGCCAAAGTTCATCATCTTAATTTTGTAGCCATAATTTGCAATTAAAAAAGTCAAGATCAGACATATTAGATAAATCAGAAACAGGTTAATTCCAGGAATTAATCAATGAAAAAACATTATTATGCCATTTATTAAAAAAAAGTTTCATCTTTAATGTGCTACTTTCAAAGGTTCATTGTACAAACTATCTTTCATCATTGGGGCGATTGTTGCCCTATACGTATTTCCGCTGCATTACTTCACACAAAGCTTGCTACTCTATGGAAATGTAAAACTGTTCCCCTTTTTATTTTTTTTATGCCAGTATCTCTTTTTCCTAAAAAGTGTTATAATTTAATGTTGCTGGATGTTTCGCATGGTAAAATTAATTGGGCCTCCAAGCTTAGGTTCCTATTGAATAGTATCATGGGATTCGGTTTTGTTTGGGAAAGTCAGTTTATTTCTCACTTCGAGTCCTTTCTTTCTGATTTCATTGCAAGAGCACAAGATATGAATTTACAGGGTTGGCATGAATCATTAACAGCTAGCTCTAAACATTATTCATATTTGTTATATAAACATGTATTTTGTGCTGAGGTGTATCTGAGCTGTATAGATAATAAGAAATTCCGTATTGCTCTTGCACAATTTCGCTGCAGTTCTCATTAAATGGATATTGAAACTGGTAGATATATCAATAAACCAAGGCATCTTAGGTTTTGTCACATTTGTACGCAGGACTTTATTGAAAATGAATATCATTTTCTCCTAATATGTTCTGCCTATGACCATCTTCGTATATTATATATTCCTGTTCATTATTACACACACCCCTCTCTGTATAAATTTGATAATTTGATGTCTGTCGACAACATAGATTTATTACGAAATTTGGCTATGTATGTTTACCATGCAAATAAGCTACGAAGAAGCCTCTTGGTGGCTGTATAATAATTACATTGTATTATGGGCCGATGGCCGACATACACCTGACTTAAGAATTGAATAATTTATATTGTATTATGTATTACTTTAGGGATCATTATTTCAGTACGTAAGCCATTGAATATGCCTTGTTGTTTAAGGGAACACAATCATGTAACAAGTCGTAAAATCAGCCCAACGTTAGCAACTCTTACACTCTTATAGACTCAACCAAATCAAACAACTGGTAATGCAGCACGTTTTAATGGAAATCAATAAATCGTCCGAAAACATGAGGTGATATCATTTGCAAGACAAGATATATGTAAATGAACAAAGGGGTCCTGGGAACTTAAATAACTTGAATCCATTCCCCAACCTCAAATGCTGGATCTGAAGGTGTTTAATGGCCCCTTGAAGTTTTCACATCGTGACATCTTATTCTATGAAAATGGAAGATATGGTTGGGAAGTGATATAAATAACCACCTGAATGAATCTATTTTGGTATTTGGTGTTAATACCTATTTAATGGATGAATCTTAACATGAAAAATATTAAGATTTAGCAGTGATAGGGTGCCTTTAAAGCAAGCCCATGTAGAACACTAATACTGATTTTATCCATGAATATAATCTTGCAACCAGGCAACCTGCACACTTTAGAACTCCCGATAAAAGAAAAGAAATGGTTATTGTTTCATTTTTGCAGACCTTTTCAATTTCAAACAACTAATGTCAAATAAGGATACCGAAAAATTGAAAAAAAACTATCGAAATTTATAAAGATCATCTGAACTATATCCTGATTCACATTGCTTGTACAATAACTGTGACCATGAATGTTTTAATCAATGATTATACCCATCTTCAGTCTCTTGTTATTCGCTAAATGAAAATTGCAATTATCTTGGAAACTATGAATTTTCCTTTGTGATATATTTCTATGCTCATGTACCACCGTTGAGGGCGTTTTTGAAAATAAATGAATTTGCATGGTTGTTTTTTGCGTTTATATTTAAAAGAAAAATAATAATAAATTAAATCTTTGAAATATTGAAAAGCTAGATTTTCCCAACTATGTCTACTAGTAATTGCATCACAAGAACTCAACCAATAGTGCCTTTTAATAGGTAAAAGTCAGAACTATGAGGTATATAACGATAAACGAGTAGATTTAGTTTGAATAAAAACAATGCTTTGTCCATCTACCCCAGTGACGCCGACTGCAGTGGCGGATCCAGGGATGTGGCTTTGGGGTGTGGGTGTTGGGGATGGATGTGGGTGTGGGTGTGGGTGTGGAGGATGTGGATGTGGATGTGGATGATGTGGATGTGGATGTGGATGTGGATATGGATGTGGATGTGGATGTGGATGTGGGTGTGGGGGTGGATGTGGATGTGCATGTGGAGGATGTGGATGTGGATGTGGGTGTGGATGATGTGGTTGTGGGTGTGATTGTGGGTTGTGGTTGTGGATGTGGATGTGGATGTGGATGTGGATGTGGATGTGGATGTGGATGTGGATGTGGATGTGGATGTGGATGTGGATGTGGATGTTGTGGATGTTGTGGATGTGGATGTGGATGTGGATGTGGATGTGGATGTGGATGTGGATGTGGATGTGGATGTGGATGTGGATGTGGATGTGGATGTGGATGTGGATGTGGATGTGGATGTGGATGTGAATGAAGTGGTGGATGTGGATGTTGGTGTGGATGCTTTGTGCTGGTGAGGTTGGGTTGGTGGACCTTTAATAATATTTCTCTTAAAACTCCATGTTATCGCCCTTTAATACCCCACCCTTCACAACCCTCATTTGAATGCAAACTTATAAAGATTAGGGATAAAGAGAAGAGTTAATTCTAATTTTAAACTGACGTCCTAGCATACCCTACGGTTGCTATTTTCAGGATTCGTCAGTATACACGGAAATTAAATAAATAACTGAAATATAGATTTCCTGACAATGATGATGTGAGGAGTTTACTTTACCGGTATGTCCATCATAACCGTTGATACAAGCCTTCAACATGACGTCACAGGAATGGGCTTTTCATTGTTGAAAATTGTCAATATACTACAGTCATCCTATGGGACAAGCACCGTGTCATAGTTGAGTTGTGAATGGAAAACATCAATGATTGTCTAAGATTAGCTTCTAGATTATAAGTTGGTGTGTACTCGTCAATAACGTGTTGTATCCATGTCTGCATTTGTACAGGAATTTGTTTATTTACGTCACATCCCGTACACACACAGAGAATACACGCATTTTGATACAATAAAAGTCGCTAAAAAGCTATTAGAGACACTGTAATCAAAGACATAAAATGTTGCTATATAAATCAAAATGAATTAAACCATAATTTAAATGAATAAATAAATTGAATATGATAAAATGCAGGCTAAGAAATAGCTTATTTCCATTTTTATCGAGACCCGCGCATAATTTGAACTCACATCGTCAAAGTCAGACCCGCCCTGTTGCCCTAGCCGTACTGTATTGATGAATCTCGTGTCTTGGTTTTATTTGTATATAACCAAACTATGGATTTTGATATTTCATGTCATCATTCGTATTTGAAATGCTTATTGTGTTTACTTAGCATTACGTATGTCTCTTTGTCTTTTTTTATCTATATTCAGAGCTGTCATTTGTGCAGTATGTATCTCAAGTATTACATATAATGATTTCCATTATGGAAAAGATAAATAAAGAAGAATATTTCTACATGTTTTACTTCGAAAAAGCAACAACAAAATTATTTTAAAAAGCTGAAACAACAATTAAAGGAAAATAACGACATGCTATCTGTTTTGTGTGCACTTTTTGAAACAAAAAAAATACTTCACTGAATCGTGATCCTAGAACCTTTAACGTTTGTATTGAGTTTAATTGCCAAGTTGACACAAGTCATAGAAAATTCAAATGAATGTAATTTCAATCTCAAACCTGTCTATATATAAGTGCCAATATCTGATGCACAAGAACGAGTTTAATAATCTGAAAATATTGATTTTCTTTCTTCTTTTTACCTCGAGCTCAAAGATTCAACCGACCGCAGTCTTGAGGAAGAATAATAATGATATTTTATTCATATATTTTATTTTTAATATATAAAGATTTACATACAATCCATGGGCGGCCAATTTTGTGTGAACACCTTTAATTCATTTTGTGTAAAATATAGGAATCGCATGGCTGAACTTTTCATCAAATTTGAGTTATTGCTGCTTCATTTAGTTTAAATACATTGTCTTTAAATTGGAACTACTTAATTTTATTTTCCTAACACCACCTTGTATCCCCCCCTTCACAAAAAAGAAAAAACCCCGTGCTACTGCCCCTATAAAAATGCTTTAGACTGGGTTTGATGGCAATTGTTAAAGTCGTTACGCATCTGTACCGCCTAAATGCGACAGATGTGATTTTAATTGGTTACAACACAGAAACTAAACTTCGAAAAATCGAAATTGCTCGGTCATATTTCACAATCCTATACACTACAGAGGGTTTAAAATGTTGGCCATTCGCTATTTGCACGTGCAATGTATTAATCAGTGACCATGCTGTTTCATCGAAATATTATGAACATGTATTGTTTTAAGAGGCGAATATTTGTATAGGCGATAATCTTATCATCTGCTAAGCGGTTAAGATGAAAGGATTAGACTAATCCACCCAAGGCCCCCTGCGATGTTCCTTGCACGAGCGCTTCGCACCTTGCACGCGAGAATGCATGCAGCGCACGGACTAAGTGTCAATCATGTCAAACACATCTGCGTTGTCGATTTCAAAAGCTTATCTCGCTGCAAGTTGGTGGGTGATTGCTGTGCTATAGAATCCATGTAGATATTCAATTACTTACTCGCCTGTCACTTGTGATAAATTCCTTTCTATTCCGATTAACATGGGGGAACATGTAAGCTATAAGGTGTGATTTCAGGTGGTGTTGAACAATGCGTTGACGCAAACAAACATAGAGTTACGTTCAACGTTGTTTTGTTTTTAGATAGTTTAACCTAATCATTATTGAAAATCTTATTTCGTTTTCGTCAATATCAATCAATAGTCAATCCATGACTTTTACTCGACAGTACGTAGGTGCCAAAAATTTGACTTCCATTATTAGCTTCAATTCTTCAAATGAATCATGTCTTTATGTAAACATCAAGGACAGGTTTCACATAAACACGTTTTAATGAACGTATTTTTAAAATACATGAGTCATTATCACTACCCGTTAATTGACTGTTTGTAGATATCATGTTTTTTTAACTTTTTTCTCAAGTCAATGTTTATAGCATTGCCATTCTCTCCCCACAGAGGCAACTCAGTCATACCTAATTCAGGTATGACTGAGTTGCCTCTGCGAGGAGAGAATGTAGCATTGCGGGATTTCTCCCTTCAATAATACTAGCAGGCTTGATATACCTGAACTACTTATGAAAGCCGCCTTATACTCCAAATCACCTCACCTCGTTCCATATTTGTAATTTATGAAAAATGACCTATTATATTATAATTTTGTCTTGCCACATGTTTGTTTTCTGCCTTGCTTTTTTCAATTTAAAAAAATCAAATTTAAACTTTTAAACATAAAGGTATTTCTTTTCAAATGTCACGGAATTGAATTATATAATTTATTCTTTGACATAACCAGTCATTTAATTACTTTATCAGATGGATTCATGGAGGCTCTATTGTCTTTATCAATCTGTTTGGGAAGACATCAAATAGTCTACTGTTTAGAATTGCCGAAATAAAAACATAAAAATAGTTTTAATGTTTTGGTAGGCGAATTCACAGGGGATAAAATGGGGTACCACATTGGCTCGACCAGTTAAGTGACTGTCTTTATTACTTTAGTCACGGTTGTGACAAGTTAAGTGACTAAGTTTATGATGAAGCCCCGTGCATCTGTGATCTCTTATGGTTATGTGTTTACAGCTCTCATTTCGTCGTATCCGTAATGAATGTTTCGAGAACGCTGGCCATAGATGGAGCTTTAATTTGGTGTATTTTATTATTATAAGGACAGACAGACAGACAGAAATGCTTTATTTAAGTGTCACTCGCGAGTTACATGTTAAAAACATAGTAGGTATTTAGAAAAACTACTTAAAAACACTGACAACGAGCCGCGTAGGGCTTATGAGACACTAGACCTACATGATAATATACATATGTACAAATAATAAATTTAAAATGATGCAAAGATACCAAAATGAATAGATAAACATTTCAGACAAAACTTTGGCGCCTTTTAAACATATTTGTAAGGATACTATAGTTCTTTGGATGTATCATTATTTAGGAAAAAAATATCCCCCCCCCCCCCCCCCCCCCCGCAAAAAAAAAAGTGTTTTTTCTTAACAAAATGAATATATATATCTATATATATCCGGAAGCACGAGGTTCATAAGTGAGTACATTTTCTTTGGGAAATATTCGTTTCACTCTAAAATCGTCCGGAAAGCGAGGTTTCCGGATATCTAGGGTCCTGGTAAGCGAGGTTCGACTGTTGCATGTTGCAGATGGAATAATGATCATAAATTACATTGTAATAGCATTTTAGGCGCTAAATGACTAAAATATATAACTTATATTTGAATTTGAATTTTCGTAGGGGCCTTATGAGATCACGTACTATCTATTTGGTATTTATGGTAATATTTTTGGTTTCAGGTTAGAGTCTATATCTCTAATGTCTTATCTTTGTAGTTTTTTAAACTGCATACATAATGGTAATTGTTGCTTAATCTTTTTCCATAACCACACTGTCACTTTCCTGTCAGTTATACAAATTTTATATTAATTTTGCTTCTTCATATTAAAAGCATGAAATCATAGTTTTTAGATTTATTCCTGAAGTTTATATGTTATTCCGTTTTAAATGTTTCTAAAATGATTTTATATATGTTTATAAAATATGCTAGTTTACAGATATGTTTCATAAGAATGGTATATTGTATATCGATGAGGTTCTCATTTTACCCTTATATTTGTGTATACATCTGTTTCTGAGCCTGGTATAGACTCCAGGATACCTTCGTGTAGCAGTGAGGCCCTTATATTTGTGTATACATCTGTTTCTGAGACTGGTATAGACTCCAGGATACCTTCGTGTAGCAGTGAGGCCCTTATATTTGTGTAAAGATCTGTTTCTGAGCCTGGTATAGACTCCAGGATACCTTCGTGTAGCAGTGAGGCCCTTATATTTGTGTAAAGATCTGTTTCTGAGCCTGGTATAGACTCCAGGATACCTTCGTGTAGCAGTGAGGCCCTTATATTTGTGTAAAGATCTGTTTCTGAGCCTGGTATAGACTCCAGGATACCTTCGTGTAGCAGTGAGGCCCTTATATTTGTGTAAAGATCTGTTTCTGAGCCTGGTATAGACTCCAGGATACCTTCGTGTAGCAGTGAGGAGAAAGAGGAATATTCGATCGTGCCGGACTGGAACTCTCATCGATTCTTTGTTAAACTCCTCATTCAGTTCCGGAGTCCCTCCCTCAGACCGGATATCGGTGATCGGATGTTGCTATCGCCCTGCGTAATTTCCTTGCCGCTCCGTGCCGAATTTGTTGATTAAATTATGGAAATTAATTGCTATGGGGAGGTGAGGTAGAAAATAGTTTAGGGGGGGGGGGGGGGGGGGGTGGGGGGGTTGGGTGTGAGGGGGCTTTTGGGTAAGAATGGAGAAGACGATGTATATTATGTTATGTTATGTTATGTTATGTTATGTTATGTTATGTTATGTTATGTTATGTTATGTTATGTTATGTTATGTTATGTTATGTTATGTTATGTTATGTTATGTTATGTTATGTTACCACAATATATAACAATGTTTGATGATACGTATAACTTAAATTAGTATAATCATACATCTTTGCTAGATTTTTTCAAACCATGGTTCCAAATATGATACCTTTTGCAATCTACATGTAAACTGTCAGGCAAAAGAAAGTGAATACCTCCTTTGAAATCGTTATAATTAAAAACCTAAAGATGGGAGAAGTTTGCGGTAAGGTGCATTGGATAGTTTGGAAACTTTAACTTTAAGTTTGATTGGTCAGTTTTGCACACAAGAAATTTAAAAGGATGTAGGGGTTAAAAAAATAAAAACGTTTACTTAACTTCTCTCATCCCCTTAAGTCTTTCAATTTGAAAATGTGTCACATATGTGGCAAATGTGGTGGATTCGTGAGTCAACGCATCATAAAAGGAATGGTCGAGAATGAAAACGTCTTGTGACGTCACCTGACAGGTGTTTCTCTGTTCTTGCAAAACTTGCATCGACGCTTGTTCATTACCTGGAGGGTGTGGTTTAACTTAATACACCATTGTGGACCGTCTGACAGTTGTCCAATCAGCGACAAGCCTTGAGAAAATAGTGATACTTTCATTGTAAAGCTGTAACGTTGCATTCAAAACCGACGTTGTCACGACAATAATGACACCAGCCATACATCAAAGTTTAGCGATTAGTACCTGTCAATAGAGTAGTGAAAAGCTTTGATTCTACCAGTTCAAGATCTCCTGGTGCATGTGTTCGTAGAGACATGCCGATCCGTCAATGACGTCACTCATACAAAGCGTTGACGGCGGTCTAAAGCATTCAGATATCAACCTTTATAGGACAAAATGACCATTGTAATTTGTGATCTGGGATAGTCAAATGTCTTCTCAACTCGGCTGTAAAGTGACGTCCTTTCGACATTAGAAATGCAGGAACAAGGGCGATTCTTGTAGCGTTGGTATCGGTTGCCCAAATTTTGTCAACTTTCAGAGGTTAATCACGTTTTTTCTAGAGTGACTTTCGACGGGTTAAAGGTGGGTTTTTTTACAGATAGGACGGCCAATGTTTATAATGTGCAACAATTTTACATGTTTGTCACGTGACTTTATACCAGTACGAAGGTCACGTGTTTATCAATATTTTCAAATTTTCTAAAAAAATTCCATGTCGTTTAGTTCAGCTTAAACAGAAGTTAATGTATAGGCCCTGTGGATACGATTTTTACTGTTAACATTCCTAACATTAATCCATAATTTCTTTTTGAACAGAGTTTACTTATTTGCCTGTCAGTTTACTTGTATTTGTAAACTTATGAAAAAAGAGTTAATTGATTTGAGGAATGCAATAAAGGATGCAAGGCACCTATGGATCGGAAGTCTAACAATTTGACTCTGAAATGAACTTTTAAAAAAAATTCTAAAATTTGATAGAAAATGATAAGTATAATGAAATGGAGACTGAGATTTCTTCATTTCCTAAAATTGAGCTCTTTAGTCTTATCATAGACTTGCTAAGGCTTTTATTTTATTTTAGGGTCTGGTTAACAGACTAATGCATCGGGTGAGTTTTAGAACACAGTCTGACTAAAATCGGCCAAGGCCGAAGGAATGAAATATTCAAAGTATTTACTCTACGAAGATACGAAATCCTCTACATATCGGAGGAGAGAAAACCTATTGAAACAACAAGTTCGATTCTGGATAAAGTTAATATTGTTAAACTTTTATACTTCGGAAGAAGGCAAATTTTAAAAAGACTTGGAAGTACACGACAAGAAGGTGAAGTTCTGAAGATAAACAAATCTTGGACGTTATTTCTATCTACATGTATTCTAAGGGGCGGGATAACGCAGTGGTTGGCGCGTTCGGCTTCGGATCAAGAGGTCCGTGGTTCGAATCCCGCCGGGGGCTCGGCAACTTTGTCCGCAGTAAGGTTTGGGTGCAATGCTTCACTGAATTTCAGCGCTAGTTCCAGCCGATGCTCGCAGGTTTCACCGCAATGCAAAGCCACAATGGTGTTGCGGGCTTTCTCCCTGCAATAAAACTAACAGTCGCGATATACCGGTAAGTGAAATAATCTTGAAAGCGGCGTTCAACCCCAAATTATCTCACCTCACTCATCCTGGTACATCAGCGGATATATGTCTCCGCGTTATGCTACAGACCTATCCCCTGATATCCTGCTATGGCATTCTGCCGTATGGCTGTACATAGCAAGCCAATCAAATGATGCCCTTTCAGCGATAGCGGCAAACTTGTTTCTTGGCTTCGTTTCGCGTGCTCACCCAAATCAACCAATGGGAGTACTATAAGATAATAAATATGAAGTCTCATTGCAGGCTCGCGCTTAGCTCTAAACTGCGCTCTCTTATATTTTCACGAGCGACATCGCTAGACAACAGTGTATGGAGTTCGAAATAGTTTGACTGAAAACAGACAGGCTATAAATAGCTCTGAGTAACCACCTGTCCACCTGTCAGCAACACGGCTGATTACCATAGTAGGATATCAGGAGATATGTTGTAGCATAACGCGGAGACATATACGCTGATGTAGCAGGATGCACCTCACTCTATCTATACTCTTCTTCAAATATTAGCACCTTTAATTGACATTCGAATGCAATGTCAGTCATGTTTCATCAAGCCTTGACTATTACTTATTGTACATCATTTTACAAGTTAAATGAACATTAAGAAAATCGTTGTTTTCTTTATTTTACATTCCTATAACCAATTTCAGTCTTATATAGTAATTCTATCAGATTTGACATTCAAGTATGGCTTCCCGCTTCTTTCAATAAAATCTGATAACAATTTTACATTTTCTTTTAGATTTTCTTAAATTATCTGCAAAATTCAATTATTTTATTCATTATGACACTCTGTCCTTCCTCGACAGGTATTTATACAGTGTATTGTATTAGTGCAAAGCGAGCCCCCGAACATAAATTACAATCGTGTCTCAACAGGTATTTATACAGTGTATTGTATTAGGGCAAAGCGCGCCCCCTAACATAAATTACAATCGTGTCTCAAAGAAAAACAATTGTATGACAAATGCTTTTTAACTTACCATTCCTACATAAAGAGATATTAAAGAAAATGTATTTCTGCAAAGGCGGTGCGCTTTGCCCCGTAGTTTGGGGCAAAGCGCCCCATGGGAAAAGACACACAAATGTGGTTTTTCAAACACCTATTATAAGTCGTTACCATCCAAAAATGTTTTTTAAAGGGTCATGCAGCTCACAGGCACCCTTATGAAAACTTAATAAACAATAAAAACCTAGGCTCTGTATGCACAAAAAGAACAAAATATATTTTTATATATCATCGATCTATATTTTCTAAGTTTTTATCCCAAAACTGACATGATTACTATATACGAATTTCTAAGAACTATGGTAGTTTATACAATTTAACGCATTTACTATCAGAAACCAGTAAATATATGAAACAAATAAAGAAATTGATTGGTTTGAAAGACAAATCTGACATTTTAAAAACATCAGATCTCTGTAGGGCTTGCCCATACGGCCTATCTTCTTAATTATTTGGGTATAAAAAAAATATATGTTGAATAATAAACTAATGTCAAAAAAACTCAGAAAATATATGTGTTTCTAAATGAAATAAAATTCTATAATATAATGTTATACTTCATTTGTAATATTATTTTTTTTAAAGTACAAGAAAATTATAGAATGAAAATTTTAATTCTAGTTTACGATATTTGCTTATGAGAACTCCGATATTATAATTAGTTGACCGTAAAGAAATATTTTAGATCACTCTGGGCAAAGCGCTCCCCCTGCCCACTTTGCCTCTTTGAGGGTAACATTCGATTTGTGCATCATAGAAAATAATTACAGCAATGAATTACAAATTTCCTTATTCAATGAATAGGTGAAATATGTTTGTGTAATAGGTGCTCAAGAGTTTAATGTTGCATTTTGTGGTTATATGAAATATTGGAATTTGGACATATTCTTTCCTTAAAGAGAAATGTCGTTTTTTCAACCTTTTTCACGCTAACGATTCAAACGTGGATCACAACATTTCTTAGCTTTTGCTTTCATTCGTTGATGATGACAAACCACGCCATTTTTCGATCGTTAAGGATAAATAACGCTTAGTCACTTCGCCGCGAGGGCACGCTTTGCCGTGGTCTTCCCTATTCGCACGTTCTTTTCATATCACCTATTTTCAATTATAAATTGAACACGTAGGTAAAACAGGAAATTGAATTTAGCCTTATGACTGATAGATATTATCAGTCATAAGGCTAAATTCAATTTCCTGTTTTACCTACGTGTTCAATTTAAAATTGAAAATAGGTGATATGAAAAGAATGCCCTACTTTTAACTGTAGAGTTAGTCACATCCCCAGAAATATCACTCTCTTGTTTTTTACACTCAAGTTTTTCTCAACATTGATTGATCGTGTAAATTCTATGGATGTGACTAATATATTATTTTTAAAACGAAAGGAATCTTCGAGTGATCAAGATTTAAACGTCCTTGTTTTTATATCTATGATATAAAATAAACCCGAAAAAAATGTCACACACATATTCGTAAGGTTAATGACTGAACAAAATGATATCGTAATTCGAATATTCATATAACGTACCACATGAGAAATGAAATTAATGAAATTTTCAACAAAAATATTTGAAGTTTAAAAATCAGGGGCCCAATGGGGCAGGTATGCATGTGGGCATGATCAAATCCGTTCTCTTTGAGCTGCTGACACTTAAAGTTAGTGCACATGATATTACTAGTTGAGTGTTCCTTAACTTCTTTTGAGTAGCATAGTAAACACATCATGTCCTTCCGGTATAATAGTTCTGATCTTCAAGGAACATATTCTCTTTAGCAGCCAAAGAGTCTTTCATAAAATAGTCTACGAGCTAGAGAATAAATAATTTACAAATGTATTTATCTTTAGAGTCACTCCGTGTATTCCATTTGGTCTGTGTTTAAATGTCATATGTGTCATAAGTTCAATTATTTATTCCGAAATGACATACAAAGAGAAGTAGTGATCTCATGATGTGCTAAATAACGGTCTCATAAAAGCACTGACGCCGGTATCACACCTCATTATATGGATACTTGTTTGCTCTTCTTCATGTATCCTATTGTTTCTATTGATGTTTGTCGTAGTAATAGAGAGGAATTTATATAAGCCATGCATGGCGGCTTGTTTACCGATCCATCTTCACTTTTTTGAAATAAAATATATTTTCACCACTTGGTATGAGATATCGCAAGCAGCTTGTCTCATTGTATATACCCCAGCATCGTCGATAATACAGGGTCGTTTTGTACTTGTCTCATTGTATATACCCCAGCATCGTCGATAGCACGTTTTTTGATAATTTTATATTCAAAAATTTTCACTGATTATAGTATGTTAATGTTAAATGTACTATTATGATAGTGCCATGAATCTCATTTTACAAGCCTATCAGTCATAGTCAGAGGCCAAAGTATGAAGATTCACAAAAAAATGCATTGGCGGCCATTTTGTGTGAACACCTTTAATTCATTTTGTGCAACAAAAAGAAATCGCACGGTTAAACTTTACATTATATATTTGAAATATTACTGCTCCATTTATTTTAAATACATTGTCTTTCAGTTGGAACCATTCATTTTAATTTTCCTGACATCACATTATATTCCCCCTAAAACGCGCTACTGCCCCTTTAAAGAATAAGGTTTTCTACAGAAAATGTCGGATTCTCTCACAGGTTTCGCTTTTCATTTGCTGATAAGAGACGGCGGGGCCAGCAAAGGGAAGTGATAAAAGTATCGTTTCGAGCCCACCTTGGATCCAGGGTCCATAGTGGAGAATTATCGTAACGTTGACCCTGGATCATCGAGGATGATACCCCACCGAAGTCTCAGAGACACAACACATACGTTCCAGCAACGCTCGGCACCTCTCGACCAAATAACACCAATAAAATTGTGTGACATATCATATGTAATTCCAACAACTCAAGGAGTGGCTCATTAATACTACGATGGTTTTGGATCGATAGAATCGCGGTTAAGATCTCGTGAGAAATGTTCTTGCACTTTTGCTCAGCTCGATGTTATGATCTAACCCGAGCTGACACGGTCTCTATCTCTGTGTCAGTCGTTTTCTCAGAGATGTTGCGATCGTTACCTTATGATCTTCAATACGGATGGTTTAACCAAATCACGGCGCACAACGCTGTCACCTTGGTAACGAAAATTGGTAACAATTAGATTGGGCTTCCTATTGAAATAAATCAATTGTTAGCTCCGGTGTTAGAAGGGGGGGGGGAGGGCTGTTTGTCTTACTTCTATGGCAGACTAGTATCGGGGACTAGTATAAGAGATTGGTAATAAAAGTTCACTTAAAATTCAGGGGCGGGTACAGAGTTTTCGTGAGGGTGATGTGATGTGGGGTTTATCGCCGCTTTCAAGAGCATTTCACTTATATCGCTGCTGCAAGAATTATCGCATGGAGAAAGCAACGGCTGGAACTAGCAACCATGGGTGGTACTGCACTGAAATTCAGTGTGACATTGCACCCATACTGACTACGTGTTGAACAGTTCTCTACTGCAGACAAAGTTGCCGAGCCCCTGGCGGTATTCGAACCAAGGGCCTCCTGATCCGAAGCCGTACGAGCTAGCCACTGCGCTTTTCCGCCCCGTTACTTGAATGACGCACTCTCTATCTAATGATAATAATGTGCATACTTATATTGCGCCTTTTCCACGTCCTTATATATGATATCAAAGCGGTACATTATTACCCTGAAAGAGTGTACTTCCACAGCTGCTACTAAGCGCTAATCACGACCACGTAGGTCAGTACATCCAGTTTTCAGATCCCATTCTAACAGCTTGTTGAACTGAGTGCATTGTGGATGAACTGCCTTGCCCAGGGACACAACATGAGACTCATGTCACAAAGGTTTGGTGTCTCCTCTGGGATTCGAACCCGGGTCTCTGGTATTATGGCGTAAGAGGCCAGCATCCTTACCAATACACCACTCGTTTTTTAATAAATGAGAGGTAGATAGTTAGGCGTTTTTCATAATTTGCAGAGGGGCCAGATTTGGTAGACGAACAGACAGTGAGATCAAGAGATCATGCCAGATCTGGAATATTGAAAACATATTATTTCATTCTTGTCCAGTCTAAAACTCATAATTTGGAATGAAAACGAAAAAATTATTTTTATTCTGTCGCTTAAGTGGCAGGAGAGATGATAATGACTCGAGGGTATCAAGGATCTAACGTTGGTGGATCCAGGACTATTAATTGCATCTTCTTACGCAAAGCCTAAAACGCCAGTTTCCGAACTGAACGTTTTATGCCCTGTTGCAGACCATTCAGGTTTCTGTGCTTGCTCTCTTGCCTGTAGGGCAGAAAAGTAAAGGGTCTACAGCAAGGTCTAACATGACAGTTCGGAAACTGACGTTTTAGGCTTCAATGTTAACATGGGACTCTTGGCAGTTGGGCCACCTTTTTAAAAGGAATCTTGGGGGGTCACCCATTCAAGGGTAATGTTTTCTTTAATAATTCGAAGGGGGTGGGTGGGGGATCTTAAACCCCTGAAACCCACCCTCGTTCTGGATCCGGATGTGACAGCTATAGAAAGTCAGGGGTGGACAACAACATGTTGAGACATTGAGAAGAAGTTGATGAGAAGGTGAGGCCATACGAAAAAGAAGTATTGGACGGAATGAGAGTTTGCATGACAGAAGGATGACATTTCGGTGAGACTGTTTCGGACATGGTATAGACCTGACTTTCAGAAGCGGGACTGTTTTGAAAGGGGAAGACGGGGATGGGTAATGGAAGACGGAGACGGATTTGAGAAAATACAACGCAGATCTGTCTCTTCGATCATGATAGATATGGGAAATTGACCGGAGTTTCAGTTCAATTTGGTTAAGGGGAGGGTTAAGGGAAGAGGGGGGGGGGGGGTGTTTAAGAGGAACGTAAACGATTCTCTAATCGGCCATGACCATGCAAGGGGGACGAGGGATGGCAGGCGGGGGGATACCGACGCCGAGACAACACAGGGGTAGTGTGGACTCCTCACAGTGCTTCTCTATTCACCGCGGGCTATGGGCCAGTTTACAAAAGCCTCTTCTCTCCCTTCCCTGTACGGTGTAAAGAACCCTTGACTAAAGCGATCAGCGAAACGGGGAACAAACGAGAGTTCTATTGAGCCGAAGCGAGTGTGAGCGGCACGCGAGCTGGATTCGAGATCGCTGCCCTTCCGCCGAGAACAAACCGCTCGGCTAGTTTAAAGAACGCTAACTAAACTGTCGAGGCGGCGAGCACGCGCTCACAATACGAGTAATGAACAAATACACACAGCATTCAAAGCAAGGAACAAATTGACATCAATTGGGCCAATTTTCCTCTTATTTGTGCCGAGTCGAGGGGGAAATAGCTCTCTCTTCCATCCACTTGTCCATTGCATAACGAGCACGAAATCTTCATGGGCTTGTCTATTTCATGTAGTTAAATCTAATCTACAATAAACGACTCTGTTTCGCGGTCTCTCCGCGTCCTTTTCCCTGCCTGGCGCAGGAATATTCTCCAGACTGTTTCCTCCTGTCAAATAATCCTGATTGAAATTGCGGTTATGAATGAGGGAGAGGAGGGGGAGAGGACTGTTTCTTGTGTACCCACAGTCGGGGAGTAGACTGACATGATAATGACGAGTGCTTGACTCTACAGATTACCGATGCAGTCCGAGGATCCCGCGCTTGCCTCGAGATGTTAGGTGCAATCTTGAGAGACGCTTAATTGATTCATTGTTGGAATTAACAAGCGTGGTTATTCATTCCTTATATGGAATCGTGATGGAATCACTACTGACCGACAACCATGTCTGTTATAGAAATTAAACAGCATGCGTTCAATAAATATAAGACGTTTGGATGACGTTTTTGATATATTTGTTTCTCCTTTACTGGTTTTTAATATACGGGAAAATTGTATCGCATACCAACAAACGCTTTTTACCCAACAGTATGTTATCAGATACTATTAGATAATTAATCAGTATGATTAAAATCGGACTAGTTCAGAGGAATAAAATATTCAATACATCACCTTTACGGATACATGGAATCCTCTGGTGGAGAGGAAACTTATCGAAATAACTTGTTCGATTCTCGGTAGAGTTAATAATATAAACTTTATATCTTTGGAGCTAGGCCGATTTTAATCAGATTGGATATATTTGTTTGCACAGAGAGCACCCTTCGCACAAAGAACATCCTTCATTTGCAGTGTAAAAAGAGAATTCCAACTTGATGACAAATACATGTATTGAGTATCAGCAACAAATACATACATGTATTATGACACCGCTTGCTATTTAGTATACCTAATATTTCAATTTGATAAAGATCATATGCATATACTAAATATTGTATTGATTTTGTATCAGGACCAACTGTCTTTATTTACACTTCAATTAACCTTTCTTGGTTAAAATACCAACAGTTAATTGCAGATATTCACCCAACAATTCACAAACACTGAAAGTGCACGGTAGATACTTTTAGAAATCAAATCAATGCAAATGGGAGGACTGTGAAAAGCTTATACGTTTTTTAAGCAACAGAGAGAGCTTTTATATTTGAATTTGTATATGTTTTATATGTTCAAAGTCATTAATGTTAATGTTCTTTACATTGAATGAATATATATAAATACACAAATAGACTAACATCTAATCTCAGATGTATTGTTTTTGCTGAGTGGTCTAGACTTGCCATACCTTTATAGATTAGGTTGGTCGTCACTTGAATATTTTTGCTCTCCAGGGTATGGATGACAGACTAGTACACAAACAGAGACACGTGTAGTTGTATAGAGAGGGAATATCATGACGACAAACCTTTAAGATGGAATGAGCCGAGGAGCTGTTGAAGATTCCAACGAAAATACTCGACTTTTCTATTTCACTTTTATTCACCATTTCAAAACTCTACTTAGGTTTGTATTTGACTGTAACCCCTTCTTCTCTTTAACAGGCCCCCCTAACGCACGGAAATAAAAATGTCATTTTGGAAATAATCTCCTCCTGTTTGGTACAAAAAACAACCAAAACAGAAAAAATCTCCTCCACTTTGGAAAAAAAGCGTCAATTTTACATGCACGAGCGTTAATTTCGGCAGCGATAATGTCAATTCCAGTGACGATACCTGCCATTCCGGTCGCAAAAACGGCCTTTACGGAAATATAACGGTGCGGGTACAGTTACTGATCCGGTTTTCTTGGTGACCAATCGGCGTAAATGGAGACCAAACTGTTCTTTCCGGTTCATTCACGGCGGAAAACATTGCTGATATTGCGACGTATTTATCCGATTTATCAGCTACAAAATTATCTTTATTTAATTTAATGATTGCATTGAACAAGAACAATCATTAGCTTTCAAAGAATTTTACCTTTTATTATCGAATGTCTAAAGATCGTTGTTAAAACGAGCTAAAAAGTGTCAGACGGGTGACCTACATAGCGGGGGATAGTTATGTTTATCACCCGTCTGACACTTTGCAGCTCGTTTTAACAAAGATTTTTAGACATTCTAGAATAAAAGATAAAATTCGGATCAGTAACTGTACCCGCACCGTTATATTTCCGTAAAGGCCGTTTTTGCGACCGGAATGGCAGGTATCGTCACTGGAATTGACATTATCGCTGCCGAAATTAACGCTCGTGCATGTAAAATTGACGCTTTTTTTCCAAAGTAGAGGAGATTTTTTCTGTTTTGGTTGTTTTTTGTTCAAAACAGGAGGAGATTATTTCCAAAATGACATTTTTATTTCCGTGCGTTATGGGGGCCTGTTTAAGAAGAAACAAAATTTTACCGAAGAAATCAAAGACTAAATTTCTCTCAAGATATCGAGTAACTGTTCTTATTCCCACAGCAATAACAGAATAACATTTTTAAACCTCCAAAAAAGTAATTTCAATAAAATAATGTAAAACAGAAAGAATGACATAATTAGATTTGTCAGTTTACAAATTCCTAGCTGTCGGAGCTCATATTTCACTCCGGTAGCCCGAGGTCTGATCCGAGGTTGATTAAGGAAGGAGAGAGAGCTGTGCCCTGTCTCACTCCTACTAGAAATATCGGTAACCAAGTTGACTTGTGCACCGACTTCAATTTAGCTCGAATTAACTACATTTGGCCTTGCTAATCAAATGTGTATTTTGTAACCATATTTAATGCATCATTGGCCTGCCCGATCAACTTTGTGATAATTTCTGATGAGCTGTGACGTTTTCTGGTAACACGATTTTCAGGAGTCAACATCGTTGTGACCGCGGTTCATGAGAGCGGGAGTCGTGTAGGGAATTCCCTAATAGTCGGAATCTCTGTATTTACTCTCTGGGATGTAGTTTTGAAAAATGGATTTTTTAGATGTTAGATTATTTGTCTTGTTTTGTAGATAAGGATCAATTAAACTTAACATTGCTGATCCATGACCGAAACTGTACTAAAGGTCCATATATACTTCAATGGATAATTATAAGGACTAGATAACTTGCTTGGGTAATATAACTGTCTTTGTTCATGCAATGTTTGTGTGTTTTTATGGTCATGGAGATATGCATCGTAGGTATTTTAAATTACACATCTGTTTTTTTCTCTCTCTCTGTTTCTCAAATAGACTAAATTTTTGTCTCTGAAATGAAAAGATAGAAATGCAACTTTTTATTATTAAAAGAGAATGGAGCCAACTGAAGCTGTTCATTTTCTGACACTGCAGTTAACTAAACTTGCTCAGTATATAGATTTGCGTGGGTCTTTAAATATATTTTGTTTTAGGGACTGTTAGACCGGCTTGTTCTCCGTAAAACAACGTGGGCGTATAGGACCTTACATTTCGTTGGGGAGGCGTCATCACTTTATACATTTATAAGTTTTGTTATTAGTTTGTGTAATTGTTGAAGTAGACAGTGGAATTAGATTGTTACTTGTTATGGGCTTATGCGTCTCGTTTTGATGGGATATATTATACACAGTTTTCATAGGTTAGACATTTTACCTTTCTCACGTGCCTGCCTATATATGTGCACATTGCTATAAATAGAACTTTAAATGTATACTGTACTTTTGATATTGCAAAAGGTTCTGGATCGTCGACTCAAGCGGTTTTCAAAGCTTGTGTTTTCATTAATATCCAGTATCTTTTATTTCTTTGCAATTTTTGAATCGTTATGATAAGCTAATAATAAATAATCACAATATATACAGTATGAAGACGCCGTGACAGTTGTCCAAAATGTAGACATTATGGATAGGTATAAGTATAAAAATGATATCAAATATAAAATGGAAAACCCTGTGGGGATACCACACATGTAGACACGATTTTGTACAACAAATACTTACTCTCACGTGTGGCAGCGAACAATGTCATCCGCCCACTGTAGAAAGTGCTGCAAAAAGTATCTGCGTGTTGGTCGGTATGATAACTTCGTTCAAAACGTCTTCACACTCCCCAACTGTTTGTTATCAAAACTAGTAAAAATATAGAAATAAAGATTTGCTATCTGTTGAGTAAAACAAACAAAGAATGTTAATTAAAAAAACAAGTTCAAATCTCTGATTGGACCTAAATAAAGATCAAATTAAAAAACCTGGACTTATGCCGATAGAAAACATTATTTCAATTTTACTCAATCATTGTATGGTTCGTGTATTATTCCCTTTCAATTTGATTTGCATCACAGAATAATTTCAAATAGCAAAGCCCATTGCACGATGCAAGTATCTGACATAAATGAAGCAATGAAAAGCCGATTTGTGTTTCCGATAAAATGAGTAATTGTGGTTGTATTGTTGCTTTCGTTATCTAAGATATAATACAGTCTAAGTAAACCCAGCCTCAATATTATCCGTTTCACTCCTATACTGAGTCTAGAAAAGCCTAGTAGAGGGTCGCGTCAGCCGACGTTTCTGTGACCTATGACCCTCCAACGTTATACGTGCGAAGGCAGACTATTGCGGCTTGGTAAGATGAGTTCTGATTGGTCAATTCGATACATTGGCTGACGCGACTCTCTGCTAAGCCTTTCTAGACTCAGTATAGGAGTGAAACGGCTAATATTGAGGCTAGGTTTACTTAGGCTGAGATATAATAGTGATTCTGGACCACTTCTTAAATCGGTTGATAATTACAAATATGTTTGAAATTGAAATTGCAATTTCATTTTTAAAGTATTTGGTAAGATCAATGATATAACACTCACGTTTTAATTCTCGATTGTGATCGAAAACCGGACATTGACGCGCGTCATGATCATTCAAACGTAATTTTGGAAACGTATCTAAAGCAGTCAGAATAAAAGTTACGAATTGATTATGGTTGATAGGTGATAGAACTAGTATTCATGTAAACTGGACATGTGAATTTAGATTTTGCGAATGAAGCCGAATATTTAGACTGTTTGAAGAAAACACGTTTTTATCATATATTTGGCATTTCAGAATGGATGTGTGAGATATTTTAAATTAATGTCGTGAATTATGTCATTTACCACCATACCAAAGCAAACAGTATGTGATCAAAATGGTCGCATACCGATTCGTCGAATTTCTAGTTTTAGAATAGAAAAATCCATTCGACGGATCGGTACTGTGATTTTAGTTGTTGATTGGCTTACATAACGTTGGAACGTTCCAAAATAAGACAAAGGGGGTGTTTGGACTCTCATTCATTTATTTTGATCACTTGAAGTTAGGATGATGCGATGTTGTATATAATGGGTAAATATATAAAGAATTGTATAAAATATTCTCTACACTTTTGGATTTAGCTATATTTGGGAACAACAGCAGAATTTAAGTTCTTGTCAGAATTTGTGTTTAGACTTATGAAGAAAAATGGTACACGTGTGATTATCTACATATATCGCTCTATGAATCTTAAATGTAGACTGGGCCTATGACCTCCACAGTGCGCAAAGAAATAAAGATTGATTGATTGAGTAAATAACATTATCAATATTAAACGTGGGGGCAATGTCTCAATTATAGCCAAATGGTATAGGCATAATATTTTAAGAGGTCATGGTTATCATCAAATTTAATGGAAGTTAGAAAGTGGTAAAAACTTGGAAGTAATGCCAAAGTATAAGTAAAATGATTTGAAGTGATGCATATGCCATACATGGTTTTGAATAGGGACACAAAGGATCAATTCAACATTTAACTTGTATCCTTCATCAAAGTATAAAATTTAGATAAACAGAAAGGGGTTTTACAGTATGAACCCTTTACTCAGTAATATATCCGTCGATGGAATAAAACTTTATCATGTAAGCAACTTACTTAATTTCAAGTGATCAATCGTTATGCTTGTAAACAATCCGTACACCCCTTCAATAATTAACTTAGATTCTCCCAGGGTCTCAGGCTCGCAAAGATTCGACCGATCGGTACAAAATCACTCAAGCGTTATTCGATGGATAGGTACAGTTCAATTTTGAAAATTCGACGGATTAGGCCGTAATCATAAAAATCACGGAGTGGATCTTTGAGTTTATGAAATTTAATAATTATTTGAGCAAGAATCCTATTTTTCACACGTCAATTGCAAGGTTCAATGGTACAACTTCGAATTGTTTTACTTGTTTGTGGATACTTTTACAAAATCGCATTAAACCAATCAGAAAACCTTTTTTGCCGACCACATGTACACTGACGTCACGAACACTTACATTATGACGTCAGAAGCGACGGATGACATATGCATACGGAAGCAATGATATGGCGAATCTTTCATTTTGAATTGTATAATCATATTCGTATTTCACAAAAAAAAATAAAAAAATTAAAGATAGGTAAACATCTTAACGACTTAACATCGCTCCCGAATAACCACTATGTTTATGTCGTGTTATCTCGCTAAAAGTATATACATTTTTAGATTTGTTCTTCCTTTCATGTGTGTAATTTAAAAATTTCTTTTGGAAAAACTATTAAGTGTGCCGAAATAAAAGATTAAAATTCATTACTAAGAAGACATAATAACCACTCTCTCTGTGTACCACTCCTCTTTTTTATGTTGTACACAGACGTTTATAAATCGGAAATTAGAAAATAAAATTAGTGCCAGCGTCTAAACTTAATCGCTAAAAAGATTTTCTGGAACAAAATCAAACAAATTTTAAGCTAATGAACTTATACTTTGTTGGAGTTTTTTGGTGTTGTTTGTTGAAAGAACCGGAAGTGTTCTCCTCCTGAGATCTGATTCAGCAAGATGGCGTTTCCTGAATCAACCAATCACCGAGCTCGTAAGTAAACAAAGTCATGTGACCGCCCCAGGCGACTTTACACATTCTGTAGCGACCGTATTTCATTTATGTGCCGACCGGAATTGATAATTTCATGCCATGGAAATTCGTTTTATCTGTGGTTTTGAGAAAGATATGAATATGTGAAAACCACTCGTCACTTTATGCCTCGGACAAGAAGAGATTTGTGGTGAAAGATCACGTGTTTAAAACAAGAATAGCGATTGGACAAGACAATAACTCTCTTATATGCCTGAAGTCATTTATGCTTCGCCACGCGGTCATTGAAAACACAGACTGTTTTAGACAAAGTTTAAAGCTATTCATAGAAACGCATGAACTTTGTTTCAATATTTTGGTTATAAATTTAAAGGAAATTGACTGTTTTCGAATTCAATGGGAAAATATATCATAATTGTGGCTATTAAGAAGTAATCTGGAGCTTCATTGCTCAACCAGACAATGTGGTTTCGAGAAATAAATACGATTTGAAACTTTGTTCAAATAACAGCCGTTTAAACATTACATAATAATGACATAATTCACACAACTGCGGTTGTCCATTTTTATCATTTTTAATAAAATCGCATTGACTAATTAAGTATCAATATTATTAGCTAACAACGGCCAAAGAAAGATCGTTTTAGGCAATCTCTGAAAGAACTCTAATTCAAAGAGATATGATTTAATGAGATAAAATGTACACATAAAAGATTCATAACAAGACCCTATACATTTATGTAATCCGCCAGCAAAAGAAAGTACACACCACAATTTGTTTAAATTTACTTAATAAATATCTAAGAAACATGTGATTTTTTAAGTTATGACACGTAATCAACAGCACATTGAGGCAGTAACAAAGTATTCGGTGTCTAGTTAATGTATTGTTTAAATATCTTTGTTTAATGTAGGCAATGGTAAGAAAAAGAATTTACACTATCATGACCCCTACCATGTTTAAAATGTTGTCAATATGTTTCAAATAGGGACGTTTATTGATTTTCACATGGATTATGTCATCTTTGTTGATAAACAATTGTGTTATATTAAAATCAATTTAAAAAATAAAATTGAAATAAAATTATATTGTTTTGAATTAAAAAAGAAACATTTTAAAGCATTCTTTGAACGGCGCTGTCACTCTTGTTCTTATCAGTTTGAGATTACGACATCAAAAACTCGATATATTCATAATTAAAAATCAAAATTCAACTAGTGATTAATTTCTTTCGCCTATCGCTTAGTTACTATTACACAACAGTGACTTGGTTCACGGGAATTTTAAAAACGTTTGTGATGATTAAGATTTGGAACTGTTGGAATTGTTATTTTGTATTATGTTATTCAAATTTTCAACGTTTAATGGTAATTATTAGAGTATATTGTTCACAATTCTTTTTAATCATGTTCAAACTGTTTAAAACAGAAAGTAAGATTGGAAATACCTTAATAAATAATAAAATGTGTCCAAAAATATATTTATATTTTAATGAGATGTGCTAATTGTGTTTTGATGGAAAGTAAGAAACTTAGACTTATATCAAGTAATGGTGACGTTAATAATTTGCAAGTATATTTATGAATATAAGGTTTCTTATATAAATTTCAGACAGTCTGATTGAATCGAATCACTATATAGTGACAAAAACAACGTATGCCCTGTCAAACAAACGTATGACATTATCAATATTAAAACGTTTATTTCATCAGGAAAACATTTCTTTATGGTTTCTATATGCAATATTTTCCAATCTCCTTTTCCTTCCTTTTTAAAGTCGATTTCTGTCATAAAAACGAAAAACATTAATCAATATCATTATTTAACGCTTTCCCGGCGTATTCCAAAACAATTCTGTCCTATACGAAGCCCTTTTAAATGAAACAGTAGTAGTTTTGGGATATATGACTAACTCTACACTTGCGGATTTGAGAAGGGGAAGTTTTTAGAACAAGTTTGCATAAAAATGGTGATACTATTTTGTTCTAAAGAATAATCAAATAATTGTAAAGTTGAACTATAGCTTGAAAAAGCCTTATACCCGAAAACATATGTTCGTTCTGGAATATGTTCAAATTCGTTTCCAGTTGATTGTGTAGTAAACATACTTGTTCCTTGCATAATCTTTTATCTTTCGTTGTAAGCGAATCTGGTAACTCTGATTTAATAGAAACTATACTTTGTATGATATTTTAAAGAATCAATGATAAATTTTACATTTTACTGCATTGAAAATTGCATTTTACTGTGACTCTTACTCCCACTTTTATCATTACGTCCTACACCAAAGTGAGAGCTTAACCATAACAAGACTTCATTACGTAGAGTTAAATTTAACTTGTTATTTCAACTTGTTTTTATCTCGCTTCATTATTTTTTTATAATGGGGCGTTAAATGTTGCTACAAGTTTTTTCTTTGCATATTCATAACTTTTTAATGTTATAGTTGAGCATTTAGTTTAGTTTTATATAAGTCAGGTAATTTTGTCGTACCTCTCGATTCCTTCAAATAATGTGTTTCGACAATATATGTGAAAAAACATAAGTCTAGTCCCCCATATTTTAAAACGTTCCATTATCATGTACGTAAATTTACAGCGCCGATCCCTCGAGCCGATGTTGATACCTTGAAATAGAAATGTGTTTGGGTAAACCAATGTTATTGCACAAAATATATTACAAGATAGTTATATAACAAATAGCTCTCTGAAGGACGGGCATGTGGTATTCCGATTTTTCGACCTCACCATATGCACAACACAATAAGAAATCAACTCTCATTCGGGGCTTTGAAGTGATTAGCGGTAGTTTGTTGCTATATACCGTATCGATCTTGATACCATGAATCGATTAGTTCACGTAAGCACTCGGGGTACCCCTTTTAATGTATGATTATATAAGAACAAGTCCGTAACATAGACATTTTCTATCACCCAGTCTTGTTTTTCTCATTTATAGAGGATAAGTAAGAATCTATCTAAGAAAAAAATCATTTTTAGTAAATTTAGAATCAGGATGATGCGTATTATGTTATTAATCTTTAAAGATAAATTTTCAATTCTCTATTTCTAGTGAAGCATATCACAGCCTGGGCATGTTACAGCATCGTTCACAGGTATAAATAACATAAAATCTCATTTTTTGGAGAAAAAAATAGAAAATTACTATGAATATAATTTAACACTTTAACACTCGTTTGTATCACGTTGAGAATACTACGCGAAATATTTGTAGTTGAAAGTCTTAAATATGACAAATTCAAACTGAGGTGGGCACCTTTTTACGCCATCTGTTTAGTTTTTTTTAATATAGTTTTTACTGTTCTAGCGTGATTAACTTAGAACAAGAATAAAACTGGTGACTGCTGATATCCTTGTCTTAAATTTACATCAAAATACACTCGAAGGTACATGCATTATTTGTGAACATTTTATTGTATTAGAACTTGCTATAGAATGGTTTTATAGATTTCATGCGTCTAAGATGTTGCATGTAAATGGTGCCTATCTCTCTCTCTCTCCCTCTCCCTCTCCCTTTCTCTATATCTATCTCTTTCTCTATATCTATCTCTTTCTCTATATCTATCTCTTTCTCTATATCTATCTCTTTCTCTATATCTATCTCTTTCTCTATATCTCTCTCTCTCTATATCTCTCTCTCTATATATATCTCTCTCTCTATATCTCTCTCTCTCTCTCTCTCTCTCTCTCTCTCTCTCTCTCTCTCTCTCTCTCTCTCTCTCTCTCTCTCTCTCTCTCTCTCTCTCTCTCTCTCTCTCTCTCTCTCTCTCTCTCTCTCTCTCTCTCTCTCTCTCTCTCTCTCTCTCTCTCTCTCTCGATCGATCTCTCCCTCTTGAATACAACAATTCAAACAAACACAAAATTGGACACCTCCTTTCCACTATCTCTGTATACATGTCAAAGGCTCGGTTTAGATGGTAAGAGCACAATATAGCCTACTAATTTCATAGAAAAGGATATATGTTGACCAATGTTATCTACCGTCTGAAAGCCTTTCCTAAAACCATCTTGTTCATCAAATATATACCTTTCATTAGACGCCCAGGTATTTTAGCTATCATAAATAATTTTCCAAAACATTTCACAAGTTATATCTAATAGTGCACTTGTTTTTCAGTTCTCATACTTACGTTGATTTTAGAGGAATATGTACTGATACATGGCATCTGATAAATCTATGTAGGCTGGACTTTTTAACTATTCCGTGTTAACTGTTTGCCATTTTATGTACAAATGGAAAATATAACAGTTCAATAAATGTTCTTTTCTTCTGTATGGTGTTTCTCCCGTCTTTCATAATGGCCATCGGGATCAATGTGTGCATTATTTTAACCTTTAAAATAACATAGCCGAGTTCGGCTCTCATCAAGCGAGGATCGTGACATCGACCCGTCGGGAAAATCAGTTCATTATAGGGAAAAATTATTGTCATCAACCTCAGTTTGAATCAGTAGAGAGGATAATGTGCTTCCAGGTTATGATTTAAAGTCTTTAATTTTCCCATAGGCCAAATGTCGGGCAGGATCGATGGGTTGATACCTGGTATTTCATAGTGAGAGAGAAGCTCTCTCCAGGCGTGTGATTATAATCACTGAGTGCTACTGACAAAGTGATATTGACAACTGATATTGACCACAGACCTTATCTGACGTGGCGCATAACAGGAAATGTACAACATTGTTGTACATTTGTAGGAAATGTACAACATTATTGTAAATTTGTAGGAAATGTACAACATTGTTGTAAATTTGTAGGGAAATGTACAACATTGTAGTAAATTTCTAGGAAATGTACAACATTGTAGTCAATTTGTAGGAAATGCACGACATTGTAGTAAAATGTAGGAAATGTACAATATTGTAGTAAATTTGTAGGAAATGTACAACAAGGGAGTAAAATTACTACTTTGTAGTAAACGTGTAAACAATACGATTTTGCAGTGAATTTATATTGAATGCACAACATTGAAGTATTTAGTGTATTCACAGATAACATTCATGTTACTAAGGTCTTGTTTTAGAACCTGAAAAATAATAGTGCAACGTGTACGAACCTTCATGAATAAAATCATTTATCAATTTGACATCTTTATTTAATTTCTTCAAAGTTCTTTTTTAACTTGCATTGCATTCATAACAATTGAGCAATACTAGTATTTATACTTTATACAAAATAGTTTTTCGTCATGTTAATATACGAAATATGTAGCTGATGTGTGACCGAATATGAATATTTGTTATGATCTGTTAATGTTTATCGAGTGCGTGTGTATTTACCGTTAACAAGAACAACACATGTTCACCTGTTTACTGTGCCAAGTTTTACTCATATCTAATTATATACATGTACCTATATTATTTACCAACGTGACATCTTACGAACATTCGTCTATGGATCTTTTTCACGCCTAAGATAGTTTTATTTACATAAATAATTGTTTCTTTTAGTATACAAAAACCTTCAAAATAAATGATTTTTTAAAACATCTTTATACAAATTCAAGTTTTCTCAGTAACTATAACAATCAGGAACACCAATCATTCAAAGGTACCCGTTCGATAAAGGAAATGGCAATAATGTGTATTTCTAAAACAATAAATTCCCATTTTCGGAAAAACATTAACGTTAACGACAAACAAATTCATGAATTTCGCGAGTCATCAATTCATGTGCATGGCAGGCGTCAATTCACGTGCACTGACAAGCACCTCACCTGTAATCTGCCGACATCAAAGAACGCCGCATTCAGGTGAAATCCAGGTAAACGTCAGGTAATAATCGACATGGGGCGGAATCTCGGGGGACTACGTTATTTCACCTGTCAATCAAAACCATTGAAATTGACGAGACCCATATGGCGAGAGATGGACAAATGCATAGCGGGAAATCGCGCGTGCAATATCTGCATATTCGACAGGCCCGGATGTGTGGTATAATTCTCCGAATGACTTCTCAAGCGAAACAATTAGCACGCTGAATGAATAAACGAAGGTCAATAATAACGATGCTCTTATGAGTTTGCACTTTCAAATAACTGATAATCCACGGATACAATGTAAAAAGCATTTCACCAAAGGTTCAGAGGGAGGAGTTTTCAATGGTCTTATCACAAAAATAAAATACTGGTACTTAACTTTATCAGTTAATGAAAAGGTTACTTTTTATCAAAAAATATTTGCATAATTTGATGTTTTCCCAACATTCACGTGTATCGCATTTCCGATATGAATGAAGTGCAAGACAATGAATGTGTCTATAACATTTTACTATAAAATATTGGGCCCAAAAATTTAATAAAAGGTAAAAATAAAAATTTAGATTAAAATGACTGTTTCGTGTACAGACAAAAGCGATGCTTTGAACAGTTATTTTTGGGAAAAATGAAGATATAATATTTTCAACAAAAATAAAGAACTAAACTTAACAAATTCAAACTTTATATCACTTCATTTCAACAACAACAACAACAAATATTTGGTAGCCTCATGAATAGAATTTTCTGAACATGTAGGCCAGGCAACGTTTGTCTAGGCATCGGGAATAATGTTCAGTTCCAATCGTTTTCCACTGTAAAGTTGTGTAAAATAAGCTTGATGCTTGGGTTGAAAATCGGCCGGAAACAAGTAACAAAAAGATTTTGTTTCTAGGCCCTTCACTCAAAATGAGGCCAATGTAACTTTGATTTTAAGTTATAAAATACACACATAATATTTCATTTATGAGTCATACTTATAACGTTTCATTATACAACGTTATCATTTCGCAACGTTTACAACCCGTTTCATAAGAGATATAATTTTCTGTGAAATTGGCCTTGTGTTATGAATTTATTAAAGTAAATACTCTTACATTAACATTTGTTTTTCGTTTGTTATGTTTTGAGGTTCGTGAAACTTACAGTTTTTTCTTATATAACAAAATCAAATTGACTGTGATTGAATTTTTGATTATGTTTATTCCGTTTATGAAAAACAATAATATTAATGCAAAATCTGTATATGTGTTGTTGATAATACTTTTAATTAATCTTTCTTTTTTATTTCTTGCAATAATATTGCGGAGTACATTCTCACTCTATTATGTGACAATGCGGTTATCAAGATCTTCATATTGTTGAATAATTCACTATTATTGATTTCTGTATTTCGCCGTATCATGTAAGATTGAATCATACGCATTTTACATTTTATAACTGAAAAAATATATTAAGTATTTTTTAGAAAATTCGCTTTCGGGTACAGCAGTTTATTTCATTTCAATAACATGAATATTGAATAAAAACAATTTAAAAACACAATTTAAATAACTCGCTGTAAGATTTCGTATTCCACGTAAATTAAACTCATCGTCAAACTTGATTGCGGTTCGTGATGAATTGTAGCTTTTGAGAAACAAAA
The DNA here is from genome assembly GCA_916613615.1 of Steromphala cineraria. Classification (NCBI taxonomy): domain Eukaryota; kingdom Metazoa; phylum Mollusca; class Gastropoda; order Trochida; family Trochidae; genus Steromphala; species Steromphala cineraria. The sequence continues at coordinate 8,363,153 of OU744735.1, forward strand.
ACATCTCTCGGTAGAGAAATCTTTCGTCATAAATTTGAGATCATATCTACATGTTTTAATCAATCATAATATACTAAATTCGACATCCAAAGTACAGTACCCTCTGCAAAAGTGCCACAGCATTTAACGAACATGCTTCCGGTGACTTCATCTTTATGTGTGTAAAATTACACCGCACCTACTTCAAGTGGGTCCGTTGGGTATCAACTTTAGCGGCAAAGAGAATATGTCTGGAAGAAAAAAAAGACATTCTACTCGTGTGCGTTTTTTAGGGAATGCTTAGGAAACGAAAATTATGAGATGGCCACACTTGATTCGCCCTAATCATAATGTCGGCTGCCGATTCGGTCATTTTGGTAAATTGTCTATTATTTAATTAATTTTGGTCCGATTTTCTCTAGGTTGGTCGCAATAGTTTGCAAAAAATACAATGAATACAATAAAAATACTTTTTTAAATATTTAACTTCATTACACTTTGAATATGGGTAAATAACCCGTTCATAATATTTCAATCTTTAATATATTTCCCTACTATTAATCATCGTGTCAAATATACTCAATCAATGGATTTTTAAATTTAATGTCGAATCAAATCAATTTCAAATTAGAAAAATAAACCACTTCGCCTTCTTTATCGGACATCACTGGTATTCAGAATTGAAAGGGTATGTGCTTAAATCGTTGTCAAATTTAGACAGCGGTGCTCAAATCTCAAAACGACCCATGAAGATGTGACTTGAATCAATCTTCGTTGTTATTGAAGCAAACTTGAAATAGACAAGCCCTGTCAGCCATTTCTATGTCAATCATATCAGACCCATTGAGTTTTCACTTGACCGTGTCAATTTCCAGAAACACGTGGAGCGCGTGCGGTGCGGATGACAGCGCACGTGCTGATGCAATGTACATGATATTGACATCTACTTGAGATATAGGAAGTGGGCCATAACATTGAGAAACACTCGCCCCAAGTTCATCAAAAATAGCAACACAAACACGCCTGACAATGACTCGTTTAGTGAGTCGTGTCACAAACTCTGACCCTTTGACGAAGGGTTAAGTAGAGGCACAGTGATATCGACACCGCACGTGTACATGGATACACGTGAATAACACGTGGTCAAGTCTCTATGTGCGATGTTACACCTGACTATGAATAACCGAATTAATTAAAGCGTTTATGTGGTAGAACAACAGAAACTACATCAAACTGTAGCACGTGAATAAATTTGTACCGCTCACCCCATGTAGAATTTTACTCTGAAGTGAATCAAAACCATTACATTATAATAACTGACTGGGTGCTCATCATTGAATTGAATAGTATTCTAAATAGAAAGCTATCAATTGTTGTATACCCATACTGTCTATGCGGACACTGGTCAACCGCGCTGACCAAGGCCTAAGGGTGGTCAGAAATAATGATGTACAATCACACTATTGAATGACTGTTATTCATCAATTTCTTCTTCACACACATACGATAACTGTTTTCGTAAAACAAACATTTTCTTGTGTTTACACAAGAACGTGATTTTCCCGATGAAGACACCCATATTTCTCAATCTCATTAAAATTAGATAATAATTTTCTTGACTTCGTTACGCAACTTACATGCGTGGCTTAATACAGCATATAGAATATACCTTAATAAGATTGACATATTTCTGGTTTTATATCCTTTAATTAATATATAAACGATAATTTCTTAAAAAGACGATTTGAGTATATGTGATAACGAGCTTTCTCAGGAATAAGATCATTTCAAATACATAATCAATTTAGATCAGTTTGCAATTTGTCTGATACAATCAAGATTATAAAGCTATATTGGACATACTCGAAAAGCATAGCTGAGCCTGTACTTTACTGTCTGGTTTATGTATTCCGCTATTCTCCCCCAATTGTGACGTCTAAATGTCTGTTTACCTCGAAAACAAATATTAATAGATCATGATTATTAGTGTTATTGTCATCAATACATCTACTTTTTTCTTGTTGTGCATGTGACACCCGACATTTATAGTTCCGAGTCTGTTCAAACAAAGAGCTATATATCGTGATAATGCTGAATGCCCAGTAAGGAAGTAACAGCTCCCATCTTTTAAAGGGGCATTAGCACGTTTTAAGGGGGAATATGAGGTGATGTCAGGAAATTTAAAATAAATGGTTCCAATTGACAGCCAATATATTTAAACTAAATGAAGCAGTAAAACTTCAAATATGTCATGTGAAGTTCAGCCATGCGACTCCTTTTTATCGAAAAGGTGTTCACACAAAAACGGCCGCCAACTGATTTAATGTTAAACTTTATAATTTGTTCTCTAAGTGACTATGGACGATTGGTGGGTATTGAGATTTTTGACACAATCAAAATTATACATTTACAACATAAAGACATTATTGAAAAATTGAAAATATACAATTTTCAAAAAACGTGCTACTGCCCCTTTAATGTGCGACGGTACGGGAATCGAACCTTAGCCTCCGCAAACTGAGCCCCACACCCAGGTAACACGACCTTCATATGGAATAAAAGTTGATTTCATCGGACTCAAAGGCAGAAATGAATTAACCTAAATTTTAAAACTAAACAAAAGACATTTTATTTGCTCCAGATAAGCTGGGTTTCGAAATATTTAAAGAATGAAATAATTAAAAACGCGATTGAATTTAAATGTGGGAGTACAGCTACGCAGACATTTTCGTTAAAAACCAAAAGAGTCCGATATCCATGCGTATTGTACGCAAAAGTATTCATAACACTAACGTATTCATAGGTTGTTCCATAGCTCTATATCAGTGGTATCATTATCAAACAATCAATTCAAGATATGGTTATAACAGAGGAGTATTTGAAAAATTCTGGAATTACGTAATCTATTCCCGGAGATTTATCTAGTTTTAGGTTGTTAATGCTGTCTATAATCTCTTCTCTTGATATTGGAGAATCAAGAATTTCACCTGTGGCCATGGGCTCTTTGTCTAACGAGGAACGTTGTTCAACACTTTCTCAGTATTTCTCTCCATATCTTTATTTTGACCAGAAAAGAGTGTTTTAAAGTGGCGAAACCATTCATGTGCTTGCATATTATTTAAAAAAACTCTTTTTCTATTCAAAGATTTCCGTTTTCTCCAAAATATTTTCGAGTCATTAATAATTTATTATTTTCTATTTTACTTTGTTTTCCTTTATAATAAGAAGTGCGCTTTTGTTTACACTATGCATTATATTTGTTTCTTGATACATAATACATTTCAAATGAGGCAATCTTTAAGTTTTCTAAATCTGTTCAATTGTTGACAACGTGTTTTTTTCGTTTTCTACATTCATGGTCACACCAACCATCAAAATCGTCTTAATCAATATGTTTTACACTTTCATTTCATATCTGATGCACAGGCCCCCGGGTCATTGAGCAATCATCCCTTTGAAAAAAAAAAAAAAAAAAAAAAAAATTGAGATGACCCCCAGATTTGACAGCCTTCGTAGATACATAATGTTAATATTATGTATCTACGAAGGCTGTCAAATCTGGGGGTCATCTCAAATTTTTTATTTTTTTTAAAAGGGATGATTGCTCGGGGAATGACCCGGGGGCCTGTGATCTGATGCTGCCACGCAAAGTGCATCTACAATCAGGTCAATGCTAGAATCAATACATGTGAACGCTACATACACAGATTTGTCTAACATATCTTGAACAGAATCCGACAAAATATTTTGTTTAAAATTTTCTAGTTTAGCCCACAAAGCAATTGTGTCAACAGTCTGTAATATGAAGCGTACGTAATATCATAATGGCCGGGAGAGGTGTTGACTCCGTTCGAGGCATTGTAAAGTCTGTTATCCTACCTCATGTAAGAATCTCGATCTCTGATTGGTCCACGTGACCCTGAATAAATACTGATATCACCCTCTTGATACTGAAATACTATATACTGAAATAGAGGAGCAGACGAAACGATGTAGTCGACGACACAAGCACCGTTATTGCCAATGATAGCAAAATCTCAGATCTTAGCGTCAGACCCACATCACCCGTTCACTGTGGAAATTAAAGGCACCACTCGATTGGCTTTCATCCGCCATTTTGAAATGTTAGCATTGCGAAAAAACAAATATACTGTATTATGCTAATATATTAACCAAATTAAGAAATAACTACTTGATTTATAGAAGAGAGGATATTTACAAATAATCATAATAAAAGTTATCAGTTGCGACAGCATTTTGTCGTTGAAATGTATTCCACGATCGTAATTTCAATGATTGGTTTCATTCCTGATGTTTTTATTTTTGAGCGATACATTTTATTCTTTGTCAAATTGTTAAATTTGGAACAACTGAAATTCTAACCTCACAAATCTATTCGAAATTTGGTGTGAAATTATCATGTCAAAATCATATATAATTGTAAACAGGAAAGTCCTCCCGAATTTCGTTCAACAAAAAATACACCGCTCGAATGGTCCCTTTAAGTACAGCACAGAGATCAAAGAAACATCTACCGAAGTTGTTTATCATGTTATTGGCAGAATATAGTCTTAGATTAAAGTTATCACATAGAGAATCAAGAAGAATAAATTTTGATTTTCAACATGTTCAAGTAAATCATCTTCTACAAAATCAGCATCCGCTCAGGATAGAATCATTACGATCTAATCTTTGAATGTGGTATGCCTGGTAGTTCAAAGTTTTGTGAAGACATTTTCCTTATTTAAAAAAAATTTAAATTTCCAATATTAAATACAATTTAGATATTTTAAAGATTAAAAATCAGTAGCCCTATTTCAGGTGTGCATATGGGTATGAACTAAGTTAAAACAAACAACGTTTTTTTCAGCTTTCTAACGTTTTAGTTGGTGTAAAAGATATGACTACTTGAGAGTTCCCCAACTTCTTTAGTAGTGCATGATAATGGTACGGAGTGTTAGGAAAAGAGAAGAGAGTTCCGAAGGGGCTGTCTCCCTTTAGCTATAGCGGCTGGCCGGTTCGCTAGGCGCCGGATTTCACTGGAAAACACAACTTGACAATACTGTGACTATATCAATTCAATTGAAGACAGTTTCTTGTACATTGTGAAAAATTACTTTTACCTGAAAACCAAACTATGGAGAAAACCGGAGTCGATAAAACCTTCCTCTGCAATATATAATAAAGAAATAAAACTTTTATTTCTCCTTAGATGTGTGATTTAACGGGCGCCTCACAAGTGATACGGTATTATGTAAGAGTTACCGACTGAGACCGAGGCGTTCAAGATAGATGAACGCACGTGCACGTGAATCATGAACGCAAAGTCTCTAATAGGTGTCTATCTCTAAATAATGTTTGATGTTCCTTTAGTCTTGTGTTAATAGGCCTGGATGTCTCACTTACGTATTTATTCTACGAGCTTAAGAGGATATATCATGGTATTGTTTGAGCTTAGGAGGATATATCATGGTATTGCATGAGCTTATGAGGATATATCATGGTACTGTTTGAGCTTGGGAGGATATATCATGGTATTGTTTGAGCTTAGGAGGATATATCATGGTATTGTATGAGCTTAGGAGGATATATCATGGTATTGCATGAGCTTAGGAGGATATATCATGGTATTGTTTGAGCTTAGGAGGATATATCATGGTATTGCATGAGCTTAGGAGGATATATCATGGTACTGTTTGAGCTTGGGAGGATATATCATGGTATTCCATGAGCTTAGGAGGATATATCATGGTATTGTATGAGCTTAGGAGGATATATCATGGTATTGCATGAGCTTAGGAGGATATATCATGGTATTGCATGAGCTTAGGAGGATAGCATGAGCTTAGGAGGATATATCATGGTATTGCATGAGCTTAGGAGGATATATCATGGTATTGCATGAGCTTAGGAGGATATATCATGGTATTGTACGAGCTTAGGAGGATATATCATGGTATTGCATGAGCTTAGGAGGATATATCATGGTATTGTATGAGCTTAGGAGGATATATCATGGTATTGCATGAGCTTAGGAGGATATATCATGGTATTGTATGAGCTTAGGGGGATATATCATGGTATTGAATGAGCTTAGGAGGCTATATCATGGTATTGCATGAGCTTAGGAGGATATATCATGGTATTGTATGAGCTAAGGAGGGTATATCATGGTATTGCATGAGCTTAGGAGGATATATCATGGTATTGTATGAGCTAAGGAGGATAAAGCATGGTATTGAAGTAAAAAGTGGAAATATCATAGTACGGCATGAGCTTAAACAAGCATAAACTCGGTTCCTGGTTTATGAAATCTTCTTACGTCTGACAATGATATATTTAAAATTGTTGCTTGTCATTTTATACCATCGACTTAATACCATGGGATTGAGTAGTCTGTCCATTTCCATGGACTGTAAACGTAGAATTTCGTTTTTGGAGAAACTGTTAGACCTCGCTCAAAGAAACTTTATAAATAGATTAGACAGCGATGGAAACGTGTTTTCCCAACTTTTACATGACAGGTGAAGGCTTAACATTGATAGATCACTTGGACCTCCTGTCATAGAACATTTTAAGACAGATATGCTGAATATGATTTATGTGAAATCGGTTTAATATATCATTCCCTGGTGACTCTTTTATTGCAATGTAGTAAAGAAGAATCGTTATTACCTAAAATAAATTGTCATCCAAAATCATCAGCTTGACGTTTGTATAGTTTTCAAGTATTATTGATATTTAGAAGATGAATCATTGTGTTTGTAAAATTTCCGGAGTTATTCAACACCCGCAAATTTAGTTTCAAACTGCCGGCGTAGCTTTGCTATGTTTCAGTCTCTTTGATTCAGCGAACCTAAAAACATACTTAATCGTGAAATAATAGTTATAACAATAATAGTCAGTGATAGTTAATAGTTTAATCATGCCATTGTTTACATTTCATTATTCATGTCTTCCTCGTCGTTTTAGCGATGTATTTAGACACAAAGTTACAAATAAACATGTTCACTACATCAACAGATAAAAATTCAACAAATCATTCAAATCCAGCCAATCAGCGCTTTGGTTGCTGGCTTACGAGACAAAATCGTTGAATGACTGGATTTGAATGACGTCGAAGGCCAATCGCACCGCTCGATTAACGGTGAGATCTAAACGCTAACTAAGAAAGCGTCTTTAATTATGGAGATTGCAACATATCAAACAGAAACTGGATAATTTTTTTTTAGTTGTTAACATGATTAGAATAGTGCAATTGTGCCTTATCAACAATACGAATGTCACAAGGCATATGTTTGATGACGAGTTTGTGTGTTAATTGTTTTGCGTCAATTTGGAAGAATTTCAGTCATAACACACTCTTCAAAGTTAAGCCACAAGAACTGTTGATGGTTCACTCAAGGAAGGGTAGCGAGTTGCAAAATATTTCCCACCTACCCTGCCATTCTGATTTATCTCCCAAATTTCAACTTCGTGGGACGAAATGAATGTGTAAATGGCAAAGCCGGGGAAAATTATCAATTTGTTCACACGCTTGATACACTTTAATAACTCTTTTGGTTTTCCAAATTGTCCTTTTTCAGTAATTTCAACGAATTTCTGTTGATATTCATAATTGCAACTGCCGCTTTTTGCTTCAATGTACACAAGCATACCAAATTTCGATGTTTTGAAAAGAGACAAATGGAACAGTTTGTGGGGCCGCGAAAGAGTAAAGATATTCTTTTTTGAGGACACGTCAACGCACTTGACTGTATAGTCTAGTAGGTGAATAACATAACACGCTATATCACCATCAATCACAAGATCAGAAATGTACTTACACTTTTCACTGAGCCAGATTGCTTTATCATTCTTTATTCCCAGACGGTAAATTGAGCCTTTCCTAATGTAAATGTAATTCACAAGATAAAATAGATTTTCATTGTATACATTCAAATGCTTAGGTTTTATTATGTTAAACGATTTTCTTTTAGAGTTAAAAAGACCTTGTTTGTATAGCTTTCCGTATTGAACCCAAAAAAGAGTGTTTGACTTTCGGTCAAAAGCTATATGCTCGACTGAAGATTTAACAAATATCCCAGTCTTTTCAATTGCATCTGAGCCTACGGACACTCTACAAACTGGTCTCGATTTGCTTCTTGGTCCTTTTTGCGAGACCATTAGAAAAGACAAATTCTTCTTTTCTTCAATGTCAGTTTTACCAACATTGTTCTCTTGGTGTTCTACATAGTTCTTGATGAGATGTGTTTTGGAGGGAAGTTCTTGAGCTTTCTTGTACAAGTTTCCAGTTTCCAGATCTACAAGAACACATCCAGAAATTGACATACATGTTCCTGCACATCGTACAGCTGATCGACAGTTGGTTGTTGTTAGATACTGGTGATTAGGAAGCATGGCGGCTTCACCTTTCCTGTGTTTGAAGTTTGATGTTCTTAAGAACACAGACTGTATTGACAAGAACAGATGGAACAGATGGAAAGCGATGTTCCAGAGCATCTCAGAACGATGACCCATCACTAACAGTGGAAGAAAAACATTGACGTTGAGTTTTAAAATATCACTTTACCAAACACAATCAATATTTACAAATGTTGTTAAGATATTGTTATGTTCCTGTTTCATTATCCTTTTCATTTTCATTGTTTTCAGTGTTGGAATCTTAATCTTTTGTTTCTCGTATTCAGTAAAGAAGACTCCATTCTCCAACTGCTTCCCAAAGGTTTGTTCAGTTATTTTTGGATTGCTTGGATATATCATTCTCACCATATCTGCCTTGAAATAAAAGTATGACGTCATTTGAATGCATGTGATTTGTGTTATATACGGAATGAAAATAATACGAAACATAACATGAGTATAACAAGCGGGCAAGAACCAAGACTGGTTTGAGGTCTCGTTTCGTATGGTCTCACAAAAAAACTCATATCCTCGTAAGTTTGTGATGTTATCTAAACTGGCTCATACCGAGAGGCAGAAATATTTCTTAACATTGGAAATTTAAATATCTTCTTTTGGATGGCACATGGAAGATATTATGGAAGCAATTTGTTCAACCTTCAACCCTAAAGCATAACACCTACGCTATCTCTCGCGCTTTGAATTGACCAATTTGATTAGATGAATTTAAAGTTATTTTCTTTAATTTGTTGTTTTTAACACAGTTTCAAACCGCAGTTACTGTATGATTCGTCGCCGCTTATGACTCCGATTCTTCAAAATCGGAGCTAAACTATAACTCACCCATTCATTCGTATGTCTTGGGGAAAACTCGAATTTATTCATGACAGGCAGCCTTTTTCCATGAATAAATATTTAACTGTCAAAAATTGTCAATTTAGGGTTCAGTTCTACCGCTAGGGTAATTTGCAAAACTGGTGAGTTTTGGTATATTTGACCTTTTTAATTTGCGAGAATTGGTGCGAAATAAATTCGTGAATTTGAACTACGTGTGGTCCTCTTGTTAAAGAGAAAATATCACTTACAAAAGATACACCGGACCATGAACGTAGATATACTCGTGGGTGAATTATCTTTTGGGATGCAGATGTTTCATTTTAGGCTTTTGAATAAATAAATAGCCGTCTTAAATATATTGTGAACATTCGAACCTAACTATATAAGTATGTTTGATTTACAAAATTTGAAATGTGTTCCTTTCTCATTCGTAATGTAATAAACAATCGTGAAAACATTAACTGGCATTCATAAATATTTATCGAATATTTCAATGTAGTAAAAGGTTATTCCTGAAGTAAACTTTTTCAAATGGGTTTGGTGCTCGTTTGTAAATAAAACTTAATAAAATATGTAACATTTGAAAAAGGTTCCATTGTTAAACGATTTCTAAATATACTACCAAAACGATTATTTGAACATTCAAAAGTTGTTAAATACTATTTACTATGAAAGCATGGTAATATACATTTAACTAAGACTTAAAACAGATAGTTTCCAATTTGAACTTCAAAGTAGTTTGGAATTACTTCTTTTAAGTAATAAATCAAAATATTAAAAACAGCAAACATATGTTTGATATTGCAATGAAAAATTACAATTTCCACGCCAAAACATTAGTAACACTTTGATAAGTGCCAAATTTGTTTCACTCGTAATCTGTAAATTGTTGATGTAATGCAAAAATAAATCTCACGTTAATATGATTATATAAAAACTTTGACCTTTTTCAAAATTCAGATGATTATATATCCTGCAAAAATCTCAAACAGGTCGAAAGTGCAATAGGATGATACATTGCAAATCAGTTTTTAATATGCTTTAAAGGGGCAGTAGCAGGTTTTTAGGGGGACTATAAGGTGATGTCAAAAAATTGAAAATAAACGGTTCCACTTAAAAGACAATGCATTTAAACTAAATGATGTAGTAATAAATGAAACATTTAATGTAAAGTTGAACAAAATGAATTAAAGGTGTTCGCACAAAAATGGCTGCCAATGTATTTTGTGAATCGTTATAATTCGCTCTCAGACTATGGCTGATTGGTTTGTGTAATGACATTTTTGGCACCATCAAAATAATATATTTAGCTCAAAAGTATGTTATTCTATGATGTTATACAGATGATGCCCGTTCCGTTCGATCAAATCCATTTTGCAGTCTTTCAACTGATATAAAGCAAATGATAAAATGAATGTTTTTCACATCAAAATATATTACTTGTTTAATAAAAATATGATTAAAGTTTCTTTGGTAATTTTAGTAAAGATTTAATGAATAACATTTGATTTGATGTTGATGCAGAATTAAAGTAGTTCCGGTGAATGTTCACACGACTTGAAAACGTTCACACAAGTATGAACACATCTTTTGTGAGTTCATTAGAAATGAATCGACGAAACTTCGATCACATGACCTTGCCCTAGAACAATCAACGTTCGGGGATATGTGTATCTTCAGAGTGTAAAATTATCAGTTTTTGGGCAATAAAGATTTAACAGTGGAAAGCTTAAGGTTTTCGATAAATCTTATAGTATAAGGTGATGTCCGGAACATGAAAATTTATGGTTCCAATTGCAAACGATGCATTTAAACTAAAGGGAGCAGTTATAATTCAAATATATAATGTATAGTTTAGCCATGCGATTCCTTTGTCTTATCCAAAATGAATTAAAGATGTTCACACAAAATGGACGCCAATGGACTTTGGTGATTTTTATAATTTGTTCTCTGACTATGGATGATTGGTTTGTGCTTTGAGATTTTTGACACTATCAAAATAATACATTAAGCATTAACATACAATTATCAGTGAAACATTTTAATCATAAAATTATCACCAAACGTGCTACTGCCCCTTTAAGATATGCAATAAGCCAGTTTGACATTATATGTACTTGCTGTAACTTATAATCAAGAATTGAATTTCAGGATGCAAAAAATCTCGTGAACATGAAATGAAATTCTAAAAGAAAAATGTAATGACATTTGATAAATAATTGAAAATAGTGAAAATGTCATCATGTTTTCCTAAACAAGAATTGACATTTTTCAATTGAAAACATTGAGCAAACGTTTCTAGATCTCAAGATTATACATGTATTACAATTATTATTTATGTTTATTTGGGATGTAGTAATTAAATTTGCTGGGTTTCTACACGTTTTGTTCATTATTGATTCCATTCTCTCGTTCAGCTTAATAGCGTCGACATACCAAATCAATGGGATCACACGTTTGAACTCGAGTCAAAGGGAGGTTTCAGTGCACATGTGTATGATTAGATAGGCATCTTGTAATATGCTGTCGTATTTTTGTGGATGCGTCCATTGACTGAATTAATTAAAATCTTGTGGACAAAATGTACTAACTTAAGTTTGAATACAATCATAACCTTTGTCGTTTTCTGCCTTTAATAAAGAGGGATTATCCCTACATCAGCATATTCAAACTTTAGACTTGTATCAACAAAATAACAAAGTTTCTTATCATAAACATAAACCACCCCTACATTTCGAAATACTGCATAAATTACACTTTTTATAACTACTATTTGTTTAACTGCTCCAGAATTCAACATGAATATGAGCATACCATTGGCTTCAAGATAATGGTACAAATTATTATCCTTTGATAAGAATAAGATGAAGAAACCTCGTTCATCGTTACTGAATGCGACAGGTGTTCCAAGATGAGACTCGGCCAAAACTCCTTTAAAATGCCCTCTGTAATCATAAATACCAATACATTCATCTTTAAATGAGACATACATCCTTCGTAACTGTGGTACAACCGTTAAAGCATTGACGGTTGATCGATTTAAAACATGCAACGTTTCACTCGATTTTGAGTCTAGTTTCATTCTAATCATTGTAAACCTTGATCTTCTGTTTCTGTTTGGTTCATTGACGACGAAAAACAAAAGACCATCCGCTCCCAAAATGCTCGTAGAAACATTTTTCGCAAGGACGAGAAAACGATTGTCGTCCAATTCAGTGACGAAAATACCTATATCAGTTGATATGACTATGTTCTTCTGCAATTGGACGTAGACAACTGTACGGACAGCAGAAGGAAATTCGTGAAAATGTTGACGTTGTTCCTGATCGAGTGTCGTACAACAGAGGTTTCATAGGAATGTCCGCATTCAGACCTACCAGGAGCAGTCGAGATGACAGATGCCCTGCTAAAAAAAAGATAGAAGAAAAAATCCATGACATGGACAAGAAAACGTGCATTAACTTATTGATTCAGTTGCGAGATACAAGGTGCAAAATGCATGACGTCATAGCAAAAGAACTTTGTTTATGCATGTATTATGACGGCAATCACCAATGTGTCCTGTCAGTAAACATTTTTAAGTTTACCATTGGCATAATAAGTGGAAAAGTATTTATGCAGTCTATACACAAAGAACTTAATAAAGCACCCCCTATTTTTTTAAATGAATTTACCTGCTCTTGGACAAATTTGATAGATTTGATTTATTGACCACTCCAGATATAACAATTGATTTTTATTTACAATTTGATTGAACTAAAAATCTCTTATGTGCAGAAATAATGAAAATACTGTATGAGTAAAATTGTAAGATTACTAAAATTTGGCCAAATATAACTATTGTCACAAGGGAAAAATTACACACTAAACTTTAGATTTTGTGAATATAAAGTAACATTTCTGATCCCTTGTTGACATTTATAAAAATAATCATATTTATCATGCATTGTAAGAGGCGAGCAGGACATTTAATTTCAGTATTTCCATCAAAGATTGATAAAATGCCTACAATCTTCTAAACTGTGAGTAAATTTTAAATTCTTTGAGTTGAACTTGTTTATAAAACACTTCTTCTCCCTTTCGATAAGCTATAAGCTATAGCAGTGGCCAACTTTTGTCTTTGTGCAGTATTCTTTAAATTTGGTATTTGATAATTTTGTGATTTTTGTGAACTTTTGCCATGAAGTTATTTACTAAAAGTCACCAATTCAGTCAAAAGAATGATAATAATCACATTGCAGCAAAAAAGGACATTTTAAATTATAAGGTAACTTGGATTTTGACTAAAAATTACCAAGCTTCTGTAACACCAGCTATCCAGCTACAGTGAAACGTAAATCGGGTGAAGTTTTCGTTTCCACAGTGCTAGATGATCGTTCTATTAAAAAATCCTAATTGTTTACCTGAACAATTGTATTGTTTATGTTAAGGAGTATTTTTCTGTTTGAAAATGTGGGGGTTGCTTAAATAAGTTCTTTGTGTATATATGTAGGGGTCTTTATGTGGTTTATTTGCTCTCATCTATAAGACCAGGTTTGCTTGCTTATCCTGAAGGACTCTCATTTGGTGTACTGGATTGCCCGAGAGACAGTGGTCACGTTCCGGACATATATTAGGGTGTCTTCTTTAAAAGAAGAACAGGGTACTGACATTTACAGAGTCCGATTAAATGAAAGAGTGACATAATACATAAGACAAGACATAAATCGCATCAGTTTGCAAATAAGCCCCTTACTCTTCATCAACTTTCGTTATTTCGCAATTGCCCTTCGTTTTTGTAAGTTCTCATGATAAGCCTGTTGCTTGACTGGGATTTCAGAAGCCTTCTACTTCATAATAGCTTCATTCATATAGATGTGCTATAAATATATATGCGTATTTACTTACTTCTTTCCTGGTCAGAGGTCAATGGGTCACGTTGCTGAAAGGTCATATTTTGTCATTAAAGGTAAGTAAATTGAATTATGTATACGACGTTAGCCTTTATTATGCAAAGATTAAAACAGTATCATTCACTGCAATAAAGAGGATGACTGTCAATAAAACTTTCGTTTTACTCCAAAACTGCTAAAATGCCACTCATAGAAATCCATCGAATAACAATTAAATTTAAAAATCAGATAATAAGCAACCTTGATGTACATGAAACTGTTATGGGTTTTTATGACATTTGGTACCTATTGAGACTACTCATTGATAATAATGCAATTATAATAAACAAGTATTTATCACAATGATAAAATAATGAAGATCACTCAAATCGACTACTGCATAGGTACTCTTTGAGTGACGGTTGATGGCAAAGACATTTTAAAACTGTACCCATTTCGTTTAAGAACATAGTCATCAATTTATTACCCCCCCCCCCCCCCCATTACCATGCTTTAAATCAGGAAAAATCACAACACCGATAACAATTAATTCTCAACTCAAATCGCAGACAAAATAGTTGTATTGAAGCAAAATTGCAGGAGTTTACACTTGAAATTGACCTCAATGTCTTTAGTTGCATTGCAATCAAGATCATTAAACACTTTCCTGCAGAGATATGTCAATTTTTTTCCATTTGTTGACAGAAACATGCACATAAGAAGGTACAGATACATCGCAGCGATCTAAACGTCTTAACAAAGGTAAATACAGGTATGTTCGCCTCTTTTAACTTAGCTTTACACAAAATGTTATCTCTTTGATCTCTCTGTTATAAATGTTATCTCTGTAAACGTTTGTAATGAATAATTTAAGGAATGTGAAATACAGAATTGAGTGTGTATAAACTATATATAAATGGGAAGAAATTAAAATAATTGTTGTGTGTATAGATTACTGTATGATATATTTCTGTTGAATCGATACCTGGATACCGCTTATTTCCGGGGAAATTAAGGTCCAGTCTGATTAAAACCGACTGTTTCCGAGGTAAAAAAGTGTAAAAATATTATCTCTAGTGGGGTTTGAACTTCACCCAGCCCGGCTTTCCTCTTATCCAGGATATTCTGAGTGGTTCGAACCCCGATAGAGACAATATTGTTTATATTCTACTCCTCGGAGTGCGGTCGATTTTAATCAGATTGAATTAAGCCAGACAAAAGACCAGAGAACATGTGTTATCGCTTAAAGAGCAACTCCGTTAGTTGTCAAGGGCCATCTATGCCAAACTTTACCAATATTGTCATCTGTAAACTATCGATTGATGAGGAAAGTATCATTTTTAAGTTGATCCACGTCGTATAGTGTCAACAGGCAGGTTTAAATTCACGATTGTGATCGAAAACCGGACAATGACACGCGTCAATTAGTCATACGTAGTTTTGGAAACTTATATTTAAAGCGGTCAGAATGCACGGTACGAGTTCATCATGCTTGAGAGATTATACAATTGGTATTCATGTTAGTTGGACTTGTGAATTTGACTTTTGTGAATATATATATATGACTGTTTAAATAATATAATTGGAAACAAGTTTTTATCATATACTTGGTATTTTGGGAATGAATATGTGAGATATTTGGAATTAACATCTTGAATTATGCCATTTACTTTCGTATTAAAGCAAAACAGTATAATTATGATGAAAAGCACGGAGTAGTACTTTAAAGGGACATTGAGTATGTTAATGTTTCTGATACAACATTTTATTCAAAACACCTATAAATTATATCGGTAGATAAATCTTTTAACTACAATTAGGTATATGAGAGTATGCTGACAAATCACAATAAGTCGATGTTATTATGTTCAAAAGACATTTTGTGTAACCGGAAGCGCGCGCTAGTGAATTGTGATGTCATTGAGCAGATTTCCGATTTTTGCGTACTACGTCAGCTCGCCTATTTTCATTCGCAATATTAATCATTTACTAACAAATAACAACAATATGTAAACCAGAGAACAATAAATTATTTAAGCATTATATTGATATTGAATAACCGAATAACATAACTTTCTTCTAAACATTTCATGTAGCTTTTCTTTTCCTTTTCCCTCTTTGCCATCTGTGTTTACATTCAGTGTGTGAGCAGACTACATTTTGTACGACATGGATATAGTAAATTCGTAACCAAACGAACTCGTACCGGAAACGTTTCCTAATTTTATTTATAGGTTTCGATAATTCAACATTAAGTTCGTCTAAATATGTAACCATAACTATGTTGACACCAAGAAAATACAAATAGCTTTCTTGTCGATATCATATTAGACATATTCGAAATTTCTTTGCAAATTAGGCAGTTCTTCATTCCGTTAAGGACCATGTTATTATAACTAAATTCGTCATCGGTTGGTATTTTAATCAACTTATGTAAATTACTTCAACTTGTTCTTTCAAAATTCGAAAGATCATAAACGATATCAGGAATATTCGTTCACGTGACTCTACAGTCAGCCATATACAGAAGAGCGACTGCAAAACTCGACTTATCGAGCCTTTTGAGGTCATTCTTTCCCCACAGAGGCAACTCAGTCATACCTGAATTAGCCTCTGTTCTCATTCGAAACTACGAGAGCCACGCGCGTGGCGACTCGTACCCCACTGGGAGGTTGACATATTGAACTTGTTTCCTGCTGAGCGCAAGCGCGTTTCGCTCGTGATACTAGTTGAACTACTTTCAAGGGAAGTTACTCTGTCTTAATAAATGGCGTCTGTGATAACGCCTCAGAAACAACCCAATAGACTATGTTTAAGTTTTAGCTTATATATATTAACGAATTATGAAAAGTTATAATCATTAAAATGTCGACACAATAAGGGAACTAATAGGGATATAAAACATGAAAAAATGTTCTTTGTTGATTTATAATCGATCTTTTCCAAAATGCATATGTAAATTAGAAAGACTCATGTAACCTACGAAGACTAAAGTATTATATTACAATTCGATATCATTTTGATATTGTAGAAACCTTATGCAAATTACTCCAACTTGCACAAAACTATTCTAATAGTTTTTAAGTCTTTCACAATATATAAAATGCAAATCAATTAAAGAGCCATTAAAATGATTAAATTCCACATTTGCTATTACTGACGATGTCCACTTTTTAACGTAACCATGACTGTTTAGTAACCAGAAGTGGGCTCGAAGTCATTTTACGGATCGTAACGAGTCTGCAAACGCGCACACATTTTCAGATAGCATTTACTCAATACTTCGGTCGAGTTGGTAGAATGTTGTGTTCTTTTTTTTTTCGTTAAGTGTGTTAAGGAATTATTCTAAGTATCTTTATCACAATTATTAATCCAAAGGTTTCTGAAATGGAAATTCACCGTGCGGTCCCTACTTTTGGGGCAACCAAGGCAGAAGCTGGAATATTATGCTTTTTCCAAAGCCAGTTGGTAGTACTAATATGCAAAATTTCAATCTGCTTTTCTTTCAATTTACAAGTGACAACAAGTGTTTAGCGTAGTCCAATAATTCATTTATTTGATGTATGATCGCAGAACTATTTTCTGTCAAATTGAAGTGAACGCAAAGTAGACCGAGCTCGCTGATTGGCTATACCCGGATTCTGGGTATGGCGGCCTCCCAGTGGGGTCCGAGCACTTGTGAGTGTAACGGAGAGGGACGAGGTGTTCCGAATGCCTCTGTTCTATTACGCCAAGATCCTGGAGTTCCGGCAGATTGCCCTAGCAGCAAAAAGTTGTAACTTGAGATAGCTCCCTTATCTGCAGCCAATGAAAACACCTTTTGGATATCAACGACTTTGGGAATTCTCAACGGTCGTACAGTGACTTTCGAAAGTATCATGCCTTCAGGTTTCTTTTTCATTAACAGTGTGAGAGGGGAAATATTTGAAAATCAGATGTGGATAAGGTTTTTCATTAGAAACATACTGTTTTATAATTGTGTAAATTGTTCTTTGTTTTATGATAAATTTTATTTTAATAATCTACCAAATAAAAACTTATGAGAAGGTAAAAAAGCAATGTTTTGTAGAAGGAAGAGTTATCTCCCCTGAGTGCCGAATCACCGGGAATAGCCGGGAGTAGCCGAGCTTTTGCGAATGACCCCTTTTGAAACGGCGTCGCTGATTGCACAACTAACTTCGATTGCCTCCAATCAGATTTCTACTTTTCTGTCCCGTGTATTAGCCGTAATAGAACAGAGGCTAATTCAGGTATGACTGAGTTGCCTCTGTGGGGAGAGAATGTTTGAGGTCTGAAATCTTCGTGATTTTGATTCTGAATATTGATTTCATATCTATAAAATTATGTTTGGAAGCTACATATTTAATGACAATATATTTAGGGTAAATAGGAATACTTTTACACATTGAAATAATTTCAAAATCAGAACGTGCTATGTATTTTATAATGAGTGTAATTAGCTTAAATAGCCTTAATTGTTAAGAAAGAATGCTTTAATGATAAACACATCACTAATGACTAATAAATCATCAAATGGACTGCGGATACGTGTTCGTCGTTTTGTTATAGGCACGAGTTTCTTTTCGGTACGAATTCCCGATGGGGAAAGCTTCGTTTTGGGTACGAATTCACCCACAGCAACAATGACCAAAATGCTTTGCGAGAGAAAGTTAAAAACTCGATCTATTTATATCCTTGGAAAACACCTCTTTCTAAGCCTATTTCAGGTCAAACTAAATGTTGATAATTTGTGTGTATATGTTTTAATGATATAGATTTTTAGCAGTGTCCTTAAATTTGTATCAAAACACTCAATGTCCCTTTAAACTTCGTTTCATCGACAATTCCCCGATTTGACTGATGAACTATAAAAACTCTTCCGAGATGTCCTAAGATGCTCTTACGATAATCCCTGTTATTTTGCGATCCAATCTTATTGCACATAGCGTCAGTTTAAAGACTTGACTTGAAGGAGTTCCAGCGATGTCAGGTAAAATATAAAACAAACTTTTTGATGATGAATACATGTAGTAGTAAGGTAGTTTAAAATAATCGAAATATGCAGCCATGATACTCTTGGCATCGGTCTTCGCGAGGTCTCGTGATGCTTTCCGATTCTAAGTAATAATAATAATCACACTCTATTGTCCTCAGTACATACATACAAAGTGGAAATTCGGGTTGTACCTTAGTACCCGGCAGCCACTGTCTTTACAAAGCTGAGTGTCAAGCAAGACAGCAACAACTCCCATCTTTTAACGTCTCTTGGTATGACGCGATCATGAATCGAACCCCTGTCTTCCGGGTGACGAGCAGACACTCTACCACTGAGCTACATTCCCGGTTATGCATCGTTCTCCTATTACGACATCGTGCTGCCGCCGAGTTGTCTTCGTGCAAAGACTCAATTGGAAGTTTTGAATTGCTAACAGTTGTTAACTATCAGGTCACAGAGTGAAGCCAACCTTTAGATTCTGAGTATCCAACTGTATCGTAAATCTGATGCGATAGAGTTATGCATTAAGTAAGGAAACCTGCGATGATTTGGCAAGTTCATTCCAGGATAGTCTATTTGTAAACAGCATATATACTTTCATACTACATGCTCAAAGCGCTGAGTGACATATTACACCGGGTCAACGAGTACAGAACACTCCCTAAGGAGAATACAAACGGTCGCCTGTCAGGCGCTCAAGGTTCAAATTAAGACTACCATCGTATCATTACCAGGTACCCAATTACTGCTGAGTGGACAAAGGCACGCTTCGAACTAAGTCAGTAAGTTACTAACCCACGGTAACACCACAAGTGTCTCAGTGTGGGGCAGAAAATCAACCCTTCGAACTCTCGGATTATCAAGCAATGGGTTATAACCGATCCATCGAGCTGCGCCCATTGTTGCTGAACTACGCGGATTGCGGTCGACTGAGCATTGCACATGACCACGTGCTGTATGTTCTTTGTGAATAGAATATAACATCATAGTTAGGTTTTTTTAATAATATCTTTAATCCATATCAAAATGTGAGTAGTATGTAACTGTTTATAAAATTCAAGCGCTTCAATGACACAAATCAGTGATATTTAATTCCACAAATCAAATCATAATTCGTTATGATGATTTAATACACAAATATGTAACATTTGATATATACTTCATATACGTACAAAAAAATACATGCTTTTATACTGAGATACAAAATAAACTTTTCGCCACTCTTTTCATCGATTTAATAAATATATCAATGTTATTAGATGCATTTAATTATTGCATGATGACAATAGTATATATGTGCAGTAGTTTAATTGAACGATTAGTGTGGTGTTTTGTATCTGTTTTATCAAAATATCATTGTTAAATGTAGAAATGGGTAAAAATAAATATTTACACCAACTTGAACCCAACCATATTCAAAATGTTGTAAACATGTGAAGGTAAATGCCCATCGACTGATTGTAACGTAGAATTTATCCAATGGGCGGCATATTTTCCTTTGATCTTTTCGCAGTTGTAAATCATGTACCAGTAAACTCAAGCTGATGTCTATTACGTCACGAAAATATCACCACAGTTATTTCTGACGTCCTGATTCGACAATCATGAAGGAGAGAGGCAGTTTAGGGCGGAGCTAGCAATATCGGGCCGACGACCTTGAGAAAGTTCAACATTGTTGCATCCTCAAACACGTAGCCGAGATCAAAGGAATGGAAACCGCTCAGGCGACCAAAATATTAACATTACCAGTCACTAAATGAGAAAAATAACAAGCTGACCATGATATGTAATGCAGTGAAAAAAATTCTGGTTGAAAAGTACCAACGATTACAGAAATCCATTGGCATCGCGGAAAAATATAGATATATGTCGAACTTTCGAGCTGACATTTCTAATCCAAACTGTTCGGTAATTAAGGTCAACCCCCTCCCAAATAAGTAGTAAAAAGGTACATAAATTGGTGAAAAATCAATAATTCTTTTAATATTGATAAGACCACAAGTAATAAAATTTACATTTCACTATATAAAATGAATCCAGTCTGAAAACAAATCAGTGCACGTCTTACCTTATTTCAGCAAATACATGTTGCATATGCCTGGATGAGAGAATGTCTGGTCATCCAAACCCATCAAAATTATTCCTCGTTACGAAAAAAATAAGAAAATTGGGTCATTCGTCGCTGGACGATTCCTTCAGACTAATCTAAATGTTGGTCATGCAGGGAATGTTGATGTCGGGTGAAAGATCGCAAGACGTTGCCCATTGGATAAAACAGATACATGATTGACACATGGGGTGTATACGAAATATCAGCTTGCTATCACTCACTCGGGGGCTCCGCCCCCTCGTGAGATGATAGCTCGCTGATATTTCGTATACACCCCATGTGTCATCATGTATCTATTACATGTCTAATTTTTCTGTAAATAGTAGTTTTGTTGTCAAAATAAATTGTTGTAAAAAAAAATAAAAAAATAAAAATAACTCGACTCAAGAAAAATCCCATGTACTTGTCTGTTGTTAAGTACAACATCTTACATATGATAAAAGTAAGGTGTAAAGTTTCTTTTGTATCTCATTGTAATACAGATAAGTTCTATTGCCTCAGAAGTTCAAACTGATATATTTAACTAGATGGTACTTTTTTTTAATTATCTCACTCGACTAGAGGTTAATTACCTTTGAAAAAGTAGCTTAATTGGAGATGATAACTTCTTAATCCTTGATATTTTATTTTTAATCTTTCAGGTCAAATTAACTGATTATAGTTTGTCTAAAACCATATTTCAACATCCGTTTGATGACAGAATATCAACGGCGAGTTTGTGTTTCCAGCCATATTTTAAAGACGCCATAATTTTCTTCAAGCCAGTCGATGTTTGTTCTGATTTGCTCAAGAACTTGTTGGAAGGCGTCTCCGGCCGCTGATACATCCTCTGTCGTCATGAAAGCTTCAACCTTAAAAGTAATGCAATTTTAGAATAGAAAATTTAAAAGTTAAAAAACCTTTAAAGGGGTTTTTAGCACGTTTTTAGGGGGAATATAAGGTGATGTCAGGAAAATGAAAATAAATTGTTCCAATTTTAAGACAATGTATCTAAACTCAATAAAGCAGTAATAAATCAGAATTATTATGAAAAGTTAAGTCATGCGATTCCTTTTATTACCCAAAATGAATTAAAGGTGTTCACACAAAAATGGCTGCCAATGCATTTTATGTGAATCTTCATACTTTGTCCTCTCACTATGGATGATTGGCTTGTGTAATGAGATTTTTGACACTATCAAAGTAATACATTTAGCATTAAGGTCCAATTATCAGTGAAAAATTGAAAATATAAAATTGTCAAAAAACGTGCTACTGCCCCTTTAAGGGGCCTTTTCCGTGTTTATGTAATGAGAAATAACTAAATAACTATAACTAAACAAAATCAATAGGTTCCGTCAGTTTCCCCTCATAGAAAAAAATTTCCCACAATTCATTTGAATTTGCTTAGCCAATGACAACGCTTCTCGCATTGAAAGGGTAGTTCATATCACTTGATTTTGTCATGATTCAGTAGTCACAATGATGATTTAAGAACAGCGTCGCTGATTGCATAACTAACTTTGATTCCTCCAATCAGGTATCTCAAATTCTACCCCACAAACTCGGCTAATACGAACAGAGGCTCGATCAACTTAATCCGTCTCTGTGAGGTAATGCATGAAGATGGTTTTGGGATTGCATGATAAAACAAGGTTGACCATTAGCAAAAATTAGCAAAACTGACAAATAGTACCAGTATATAAACTAAAATCCAAAAGAAACGTCCCCTCTATATTTGATTCTCGATTCTCGATAGAACAAAAATATAACAAAACGATATTTTTGGACCTTAACCACTCAGTATTTTGTGAGTTTAAGCGATGTGTTTCTTCAGATAATGCCTTGCCATATATAAGAATGGTGTCATTTTCTAATTATCTTTTGTGATATTTTATGTGTTTGACAAAACAAAAGGGGATGTTTCTTTTGGATTTTAGTTTATTTAGATATCTGCATACCGATATGTGTTTTAAGAATGATTTGAGGATCAATATAAACTTATCATCGACCATGTATAATATAATTGCATTTTCGATTTATATTGCAAACTGAATGGGATTATTTTGACCTTCGGTATACCTCATGTCAAGTTTACTGATTGCTTACATACTGTGAAACAGAACTTGTTTCTTGCACTCGTTCATGTAATCAATTGTTGAAAAAAGGTTACATAAGCTCATAAGCACTTCGTCATTTGGCCGCCTTTTTATAACAATAATAACATTGCAACATAGAGTAAGTCACGTAAATAAAAGATGATTACTGTCAATGGAATTAGTGTGAGGTTTAACATAAAAATATAACATTAAGTAATTGAAATCAAAGTTTATGTGCAATGACCTGACGTCATCGAACAATGCTCTGGGTGATGCAGTCTCACGCTCATGACGTCATGTTGTTGCTTAGGCGACTCAACGTAAATGCTTTTATTTTTTTTATTGACAGATATACATACAAATAAAGAAGTTGTTCCTCCATAGAATTACTCTTGTCTTCCTTATACTATCAACTTCTAGAATACCACTCAAAAAGATTAAATCATAAAATAAAATGTATAAAGTAATAGTTCTCTTTTCATTACAGATACTATAATTATTTATCTCATCTCGTAAAAAAGGTTAACATTGTGACTACCGGCTGCGCCACTTATGGAAATATCAACTTTCTTCCTCACTCGATGATATAAACATGGCATATATCATAAACAGAAAATATCCTCCAAACATGTTACCTGTTTGTATTCAACTTCAGTGTTGAATTTAGCTGTAACATCCCGAACCAATCGCGATACTCCTGAGAAAGTTTTAACACTGGAAAAAATTAAAGAAAAGCTTTGAAATATAATGGTAAGAGGATAAAAAGATACGTTTATAATCATTCATTTTATGAAACCGACTTTACTTCTTGAATGATAGCTACATTATATACTTGAAATTTACCAAAATATTAATTTGTAAGAAGACAATATTTAACCGTGTCCATAATTAATCAGTGATATTGGGAAAATAGAGCATTTAATCCTGCACGACCTCAGAGAGGCAATTTTTACATTAATCGTAAAAATATCATCGGTACGCATTTACAGTTTATCATAAACTTTCATTTGCTATAATACTTGATAATCACATTGAGATAGTTTAACCCTTATAGTTCCCCAGGACCATATATGTGCCCCTCCCCCCAAACTCCCCATAATGCCGCAGGACCATATATGGTCCCTAGCCATAACCCAATATTCAGCCATGGCAGTTGAAAAACTCCTGCACCGATTCAAGTTGACAGTCATTTTTTTAGAATCTCTATAAACAAAGCTTCAATTTGGTACCACTTTTGCAATATAGAACACAATATTAACAATAATAATGCTTTTCACTAAATAATTCTATCGAGACACATATGGTCCCTGGGCATGGCCATTGGGAGTAATTTTCTACAATGCAAATGAAAAATTTTATCAATCAATTGAAGTTCACACCGTTTTTTAAATAATCTCCATAACAAAGTCATCAATGTGATACCACTTTTACACTATTTGACCTGATATTGACAGAGATATTAAGTTTTTCACAAAATACAATGATAAGGACACATATGGTCCATGACCATGGCCGATAGGGGTTAATCCTCTTCAATGCATGGGTAAAAATATCTCAACCAATTATAATCTAAACCCACATTTTCAGAATCACTGTCAAATTAGATTTAATTTGATACCACTTTTGTACTACAAAACCTGATATTAACAGAGAAAATTGGTTTTATGAAAATACCTATTTGGGACACATATGGTCCTTGGGCATGGCCGATGGGGGTTAATTTTCTCAAATGCATGTGTAGATAATTCACCAGCATAACAGACAAAAATTAATGAAACAGGAAAAATCCAAAGTATTACAAAAATCTACAGTATCTCTAGTTTTGAAATCACCTATTGACAATGGAAAGTGCATATTAATTATTAATGAACCGACTTAATTAATTATTACTTTTGATTTGGTAAAAATGGCCATCATTCATTGACTGAGGAAAATTACTATGATTCATAACTTGCTCATAGATTTCTGTTTCAAACGTAAATTCTTGACAAAACATGCTATATGGGTACTGAAATCGATATCTTACACGAATACGGTAATCAATTAGCAATAATGTGCAGCAGCGCTTTCCCGAAGTATTTGGCAAACCAGCATATGTCACTGCCAACTCTTGAATGGAAATAAACAAAATGGCCAGTCAAACTGGCAGCGGACAGAGTACACCCAATTCTAATTTGGATATTTTGATACACCCACGTTTGTTCTAGAAATGAAATGACTGATACATTCTCTACAGTTTATAAACGATGTTCAGGTCATGCGTATCATGTGAATTATCGTAATTCCAAATATTGCGGGACCGCATAGTAAAACATTCAAACACTTCTGGTCACAGACAAACCTGATCGGTACAAAAAAGTTTCAAAATGATTCGCGACCTCCCAATACTGACAGCCCATTTACATCGAACAAATAAGTAACGTTACCTGAAAATTCCATCGAAAGATAGCATTTTTATTTTTGTTTATGTATGAGTCCATGTTTTCATGATTTGATGAGTGCAAGATAGCAAAACGTATAATTCTAAAACGTAGTACACGTTGCATTGCGCGCCTGTTTTGTTGACAGAATGGCGGTGACATTGTAGATACCACTTTCGTGAGATCTTATTTCTATGAGCTAATGTGGTACGGGCGTCTGTTGGTTTTAGTGAAACGATAGAGTAAATCACATTGCCATTTTGATATCTGTTTGCCTCGAAATGTGCTAAATATAGAATACGGATTGCAAAAGTCGTTTCCATAATGTTAATTACTCTGGATAATATATTTGGCCGTGAATGTTTACCTATAAAAATAACACAATTATTGTGACAAAATAATGTCAATCATATGCCATTGTAATATTTTTCTATTTCCAAATTTATGGGGAATTTCAATCGCTTTATTTGAGGGATAGACAACCCAAGGATTTCGAGATATTTTTAAAACCATAATTCGAACGTTTTATTCGGCGCGGAACAATCACCTGTCGTCTGGTGAACAGCACGAGACACGCGAGTCGTGACGTCTTTGCATGTTCTGCCGTCATATCCGGTCTACTTTGCTCGCGACCATTAGCGCTATTTAAAGTACGGGAAATCCCCTGTTACCGAAATAAAAAAAATATTTTAAAAATCCTTTGATTACAATGACAGTGACCGTGGCAATAAAAATCTAGATGATGACGGCTGACTCTTGTCATGTCGAGCTTTGGTTTTGCTGTCTTTCTCAATGAATTGGACATTTTCTTATATTTATCAAAGCCATATATATATATCTAATTATTATGATACGCTTACAAAAATACTGGAATACAGGAATAAAATGAAGTGGTATTCTGGAAATTATGTATGAAATTTATCAGATGGAAAGTGATCATACAGTAAACTATTCCTTGAATCTATCAAATGAAAAAAAAACCCAGTGATCAAGGCGCATGTTTTCAATTTATAAGAGCCATCGCACATTTCCTATTTTAGGCCTATAATGAATATCAACATGCATGTTTATTGAAAAAAATACATTAATATACATTTTGTATACATCTGTATACATCCTCGATTTATATTATATTTTATTCTATTTTCTCTAATAATTCAATCCCATTTTAACAATCTATTTTTTTCATTTGAATTATTTCATCCAAATGATAAAGAGTTTTTACCATATTTTAATTTGAAATTATGCAAAATTAAGGGGTATCTAGTCTCAATGTGATTTTTAAGTTGATTAATTTCGTGAAATATATTAAGAACATAGTTATTTATTTATCATTGATTTATGAATTTATGAATGAATCCCTGGATGCAATATACAATCTGATATAATAGGGAATGTGAAACAAATTGTGTGCTTTTAAAAGTTTTATCAAAAACCAAACAATTACTGGTCTATTCACCAATATGATCTCAAAATTGAAACCGATTGTTCGCTGAGCTAGGGGCATGGCCAGTAACATACGATGCTGAAGAGCGTCAATGTTGGGTTTCGAAAACCTCGATAGAGATGAAGAACATTATAGATAAAAGTTTTTGCTTGATAAATTTTAGGCACACGAGAAATTTAAAGGGTAAACACTGAAGTACGACAACCTTCCCACCATATTTAATGCGCGAATTTCATCGTGCATAACGCCGCGAGTGGACGACGCGTCAATCAAGTCGGCCATTTTAGGGAAGCAGGCCTGTTTTTATCTTCTAAATATTTTAGTCATTTTCTTCCATGTCAAATAAAGACATTATATCCAGTTGATCGTATATATAGTTTGCAACCTTCCTTTGTGTTATTCAGGGTAAATTATAGTTAGATTTGTTTTTTAATCTAATTTTGATTTCTATAATTTACATTTGTATTAAACCGAGCTGGTATTTTCCTTTTTATATTTTAACTCGAAAGAATAGTTGATATACGTCTGGCAGTGACCAAATTTGCTTGATATGTTATGGATTTATTGAAGGTTATAATATATATATATGTTTACCACAATTCAAACTGTGATTGTGATTGAAAATACATGCCAATGGTAAAATGTACGTGGAAAAGGAAATCTACCAAATTCGCAATGGCAAACTGCCGTGATGTGTTCTCGCTATTTTTTCGCGCTTTTGTCTGATCGATCGTTTTGAATTTTCTGTGAGAACATACATAGGAAACTGTTCCAATAGTTTGCTTATGAATTCTATTTTAATAATCTGTACTTTTTCATCGTTTTAGTTTATTGTACAACAATATAATATTGAGTTGTTTATGCGCTTGCAAAAATGCGACTCAAATCATGATTCTGTCTGCTTGAAACTGCTTTTGTTTTCGACCTTGTGATAGCAACATGATTTCAGCTCTAATGTTTCCGAAAGTTATATAATTTTCAAGAATGAATCCATAACTTTCTGTGAATGGAAATTCAGTCATGTGCACGGGCTGTGGAAAAATTGCAAGGACTTTGCGTGCACAGTACGTTTACTGCACTTTGTTTGTCAATGACGTCACGGCGAACAATGTTCAACAAATGAAAACAAAAAGATAACTTGTATTATTTCGTGAACAATCGATCGCATGTAGAAAGTAAACACATCAACGTGATCACTGACATCCGCTTTCTTGATAAATAACAATTAAATTACTTTGTAGATAACGGCAATTTAATTACAATCGATGAAATCAGGGTATGCTAACGTTCCTCAGCTGAACATTTGCATGAAAAACGTCTCTGCCGTTTATAATTAGGTTTAATTCGTTTTTATTGTTGCCATTTATGATCCAAATTTACATTGATAGAATGGGAAACAACTCAGCTTTCTTCACTTAAAATTTCATTAATTTCCGAACATAGATAACGCCTCAGCGACATTATTTGTACAACGTTGACCAAAATCTCGAGTTAACTCCAAAAGTTAGCGGCACTGCGTGAGCGCATAGCGTCAAAGGCCGGGCACTATAAGGGTTAAAGTAGCACGTTTGTTGGTGAAATATTAGGGTCACAAAATGAATATAAATAATTCTTATTGAAAGACAATGTATTTAAACTAAATGAGGCAGCAATAAATCAAATATATGATGTAAAGTTCAGCCATGCGATAATTTTCCTTACACAAAATGAATCAAAGGTGTTCACACAAAAATGGCCGTCATTGGATTTCATGCCAGTCTATATAATTTGTTCTCTGACTAAGGATGATTGGTTTGTGTAATTAGATTTTTGACACTTTCAAAATGATACATTAAGCATTAACGTTATTATCAATGAAAATTTAAAAATTCGTTTTTCAAAAAACGCCCCCTTTAAAATCAATAAATAACCTTCGGTATGTCTTGGATTTGTTTCCACTATTATAATTTGTTATGAGAATGCATGCGGGCGATTCTCTGCAACTTACAGGTTAGCAAGAAGATGGAAGTGGTGGGTGAGGAAATTCCAGGACATTTCTCTCCCCCAGGGGCTCCTCGATACGTAACCAATGGTCTCCCACGAGTCCTGGGGTCGAATCTCATCAGCGTCAATTGACATATCCAACACTCTACAAATAAAGAGAAATATTATAAACTAGTGTCCAAAAGAAACGCTACCTATTTTCAACGTCGTCCAAAACAAAATTGAATTACCTTATAATGTTAAATTTGAGTGTATCTCAGGCATATGTCTTGTTCACACGTATGCACATTTTCAGTCTTCAGAAAAAGAATACTTTTGTTTTTGTATATCTTCAAACACACATGGGATGCATAAATCGCAATTTCAAAAATTGGCGTCATGTCAGTTTAAAATTGGTAAACTGTGGCATTTAGGTAAGAAAACAATTGTCGATACAATTCACTTTATTTGACATAAATTCATTGACGCGACATTACTCTAGAAGCTTTTAAAACAAATAAAAGTGTCCAATTTCTCTATGCTATCTCGCCTAGTTAAGGAGATTTCAAATCGATGATGTTTTAAATGCTTGTTTCTCGCGAACATGAAAAGATAATGTGTAAAATATGTGCATAGAAGTAAGTTAATTTCAGAAGAAATGAAAAAAACTATGTGTTAGTCGTATGAATCTGCAGTGGGTTGAGTTAGTTAGCGATTTGTATGGTAGCGTTTCTTTTGGACACTAGTTCATGTGTGTGCGAGGTTGGGCTGTGATATATTCAAGTTTCGTTTTATATGATAAAACTTTTTAATTCTCCCAATTAGGGTAATGAAATCGCTACATGTCAATAGCTAAATGTCGAGTTAACGTATATCCACGATATGTGGAAGATATGGCAGATTTGGCAGAAATATCTACTCACAGTGGCATATATCAGCAACGCACAAGTGAAGGAACCTTAGTCCTCTCAACGATAATCATATGTTCAGATGTTCAAATTATGCCACGCCCCTGTATATATAATCTATAGCTAGTAAGCTATTTAGTATTTACCTTTGTAGAAGCCAAGGCTGTTTCGTACATGTCAAAGCTCGCCTCAATCTGACCTTCTCTGTCGTCGCTTGGGCTTGATGGTACTGTTCGTACACAAACAGCCAGTCGTCAGTGTTTCCATTTCGTACGGACGTACAGTAAAACACTTCCCTAACATCTAGCGGTATACTGGTGTGAGAAACAGGAGATATAATGAATAAACATGTATTAGTATTTATAATGTTTATTTCAATACAAAGAATAACTTTAATCTTTAAGAAGTTAAATAACTTGTATTACTATTTATATGTATATGTATTATTTGCATTATGTAACTCTTTATGTACATTTGTATATGGGTCGGAGGCCTTAAATACAATAAACTCTTTGACTTGACTTGACTTGTATCTAATCCTTTCCTTGCAGAACGACATATGATTAAACCAAACTTGATAGGAATAGATTGTTAACTTCTATATTTTTAAGCTGAAGACTTTAAAAAAAGTGTTGTGAAAAGCATGTATAAATCTTCAATTAATTACATTCATTTACAAGTCTTTTAGCTCTGTTCAAGTTTACCGGATTCAAAACACAACTTTCTTAAATAAGGAGTTTTATGTAGTAAGAAAAATGTTTACACATTACGGAAATACTGTCACAATGAACCCTGAATAAATCCTGTGCTTATCTCGTATAAATCATATCATGCAAATCCCTTTTTGTACCCAAAAAAACAAAGAACACTTTATCTACTACGCGGAATTTAAAAATGTAAAACTGAAGAGAGTTATGTTTCACCAATTATTGATAAAAGATAAAAAAAAATCAACTCACGGATTGCTTGACACATTATTTCTCCAAGTTCTGAAATCACTGGTTGCAGCGTCCACACATTCAGGTAAATCGTACTTACACGCTTCACTCACTATCTGTGAAATCTTCAATCTGAAAAAATATTCAAGTAAGCTCTTTGAAAGTTATAAAATTACTTTTTATCAAAATAATAGGTACTTTAACTTAAACATGTATCATATATGTAAGATAGATAATTTGACGAATTATAAATATCTCAATAGTTGTTTTTCTTAAAGAGACGTGTGTTTAGTTTAGATAAATATTCAGTCGTTCTTATGGCAGATTTACATCATCCAAAAGATATGTTTACTATTCTACGTAGCGATCCTTTTTAAATGGACCAGTCGTATGTGGATAAGTTCCGCCCATATTTTTGCTATACTAGCGAACACAATTACGATGTTACCCCAGGGACCCGCTTTCGGAACAGTTTCCATATCATGAATAACATATTGATCTACATCACCTATCCCTGGTGACTATTGTCAGAAAGGTTTTCACTCAAAAACTTTACAGTTGAATATTTCTGAAACATTTATATTTATGAAAACAATATTTATTTCATTAAGACAAGCATTGACATATTGCACACTTTCATTGCACAACATTGTTCTTCCTTTTCGTACTTTTCAATAGGCAACATGTCAGCGGTGAGGTTTGTTCCCAGTTCAGCGAATGGTTTGGATACGATGTTCCTCATAACGATCTGAAACAAACAAAATCATTTTCGATACATCATGATGGTTGATCTTCGTTCCTTTCATTTAAAGTTTACACTCCATGAGTTGTCACGGGTGTTATATGTAAAGCTCGACCAACAGTGTAATCTGATCGAGAAGAATCGATTGATTATTGAAAGTATGATTCTAAAGCTAATCTACGTCGTATAGTGACAATGTGAAGGTTTGAATTCACGACTGTAACGACTTGACACTATAATAGTAGAAGTTTATTTCACGTACCGGTACACGTATTGATAACACGCACTGTGCGTCGCGTATAAAGTTGTTGGCATTACAAGTAAATCAAATCGACTTCTACTATTTTAGTGCAAATCTTTTTAATACGCATTACGCATTGCACGCTGGTACTCCATGTGTCAGTAGTGTGAATTGCGTAGTGCGCAATGCGTAATGCGTAAACAATACTGAAAAAGTAAATGTCCATTCCATGTACGCGTAGTGCGCAATGCGTAATGCCAAGTGCGTGTTCGCCGGAATGCTCACAATATTTACCGAATACGCAAAAGGCACTTACGCAGACCAAATTATTGCACCACTTTACGCATAACGCATCACGCGTACATGGAATATACTTCTACTATTTTAGTGCAAAGTGTTACATACTCATTAAGCATCGAATCGCAACTTGGTTACTCAAGTCAAACTATTACGGATACATGGAATCGGACAGTACGCTCACGCAATACGCAATACGCAATACGCAACACGCATCACGCACGAATACGTACACATGGAATGCCAGCTTTACGCACTATGGACACATGGAATGCCAGCTTTACGCACTATGGACACATGGAATGCCAGCTTTACGCACTATGGACACATGGAATGCCAGCTTTACGCACTATCGACACATGGAATGCCAGCTTTACGCACTATGGACACATGGAATGCCAGCTTTACGCACTATGGACACATGGAATGCCAGCTTTACGCACTATGGACTCATGGAATGCCAGCTTTACGCACTATGGACACATGGAATGCCAGCTTTACGCACTATCGACTCATGGAATGCCAGCTTTACGCACTATGGACACATGGAATGCCAGCTTTACGCACTATGGACACATGGAATGCCAACCAAAAGCTTACCCCAAAGGTACCAAAGAGATCTGTTCGCTCCAGCATGTTATCAATGTATCCGATTTCTCTGATAAAGGCACGCCACGGAGCGTAATCAAAGTCTTCATCAAGGTTGTTGATAGTTTCCAAGGCGATCGATTGGTTTAGAAGGCCAGCTCTGAAAATACATTATAATATGAATGAAAAAATAGCAATTGATATACATGTATACATGTTTGCAAGGCAGTCGATAATAATGAAGAACATGTTCATGACAATGGATTTTAAAATTTTGGATTAGACAGAAGCTACGTTGAGCTATATATACTTTACTTTCATGGACCTTGTAGTATAAAGATATACACGGAAACGTTTCCCCAGCCTAAAAAAGTGGTATTTTAAGTCTTCAAATTTCCATTGAAACTATAAAAATTTTGTATTCGTATTCAATAGAAATATGTTTTATACTTACTTGATTATTATTTTATAAAATTTTCATGTAATTGGTAAATTAAAAAAATGTGAGTGCTATCATGGATTATGTCATTACTATTGACAAAATATAACAAGAAACTAAAAATCAAAGATCGAAAACGGATACGCTGGAAGCGCTCGTAAAATCTAAAATAAAATAATAGAGGTGTAAAATCTTTCACCCACCAAGTCAATTAAGTGAAACTCATTTGTTAATAGTTGCTTAGCTTTGAATGTTTTGAGCATTATTAGTGACTTTTAGGTTTAAAAGCTCAACAAAGTGAGGGTACCTATTGAATATATGATTTGTTTACATAAGCGGAAACTTTCAAAATACTTTTAAACCTTAATCTAAAACATATCTAGCACGAGTAATCAATAAAAAAATACAATAATCCATGACACAATCAATAACATGTTTAAAAGGTTCTTACTTTGCTAGATTCCATGCGTCGTTGATAACTTGAGCTCGGTTGATAGGATGAATATCCTGAAATGATAATTAACAATCGTTAATCAAACTATTTAATGTTTCAGTTCAATATTTAAGTTGTGTACCACTTTAGGCCTATAGCTAGTTCCTTTTTAGATGGGAACCATAGCATTCCATATTATTGAAAAGGTCTGTCAATCGTATTACAAGTTTGCCAAGGAGTCTGTACACATACTGCCTTAAAAAGATATTTCACAGCGTTGCCAATGGTGACCTTACTGTGAACCAGTAAAATGTATATTTAAAAATCATAATAGCTACTGCATATGTATGTTAGGGTATTTAATACATCACATGTCTTCTAAATATTAAATAAATTTAAACAAACTGTGGTGTCTACTTTCTTTTTTGCCTGGCAGCTTAAATAATTTAAAACGAACATTTCAAATGATGTATTTTAAAAGGTGACTGTTTACAAATCACACGAATTGATATTTTATAAATGTAATGGGACCATGTTTACCGATATAGCGATGACATATGAAACAGGCGTGTAACAAATCGAAAAAAATTACCTTCAGCGCTTTCAAAGAATTGTAACTTGAATTACCTCTACTGTTTGATTGATAATTCTCATCCAGTTTTCAGCATCATAATTAACACGATAGAACCCAGCTTGCTGTAGATTTACCATCACCCATCCATCAGATGGGATCGTCGCATTTAGAACAACTGAAAATCAAAGTTACACAGATGAAGATTTAAAAGTATTTCATGAATACACATTGGTGTTATAAAAATACTTCAAATTCCTAAATGCTAAAGTACCATCTAGGGAGGTATAAACATGAAATATTTAAAGGGGCAGTAGCACGTTTTGGGAAAATTGCATATGTTAAATTTTTGAAAATATACTGTTTCAGATTGTGGATGCACGTTATCAATTTACAATTTACAGAGGTTGAACATAATGACATTTGGATAGTTTTTGATGAATGGAAGCAAATTTTGAAATTTAATTATTAATTATTAAGAGCATTATCTTTTCAAGTCACATTTCGATGGGATACAAACACTATTGAGAACCACTAACGTTTATCGTCGTTATATTTGAAGAAATGAACGTTGTCATAAAGGTACTCCGTGGTGAAGTTGGGGTTCGAACTCGTCGTGTAGGTGATAGGAATCGTCCACCTGTAGCTGAAGGTAAGTTAATTGAAACGTCTGATAAGGTGCAACATATCAATGCTACCAGAATCGAACGTGTTCTAGTGTTGCCCCTATTCAAGTCGTTTTGCCACTGTTCATAAATTGCTTTATTCACAGTAGCATAGATATCCTCAAAATCCGAGCAAGGTTTGGCTAAGAATTATTTTGCAAGCTGGTCAGCTTTCTCGTTTCCATGGAGACCTACATGTGCAGGAACCCATACTATATTACAGCTTATATATAGGCTTCATGCAAAACGGTATCAAGATGTAATATTTCATATAGAATGTCACTTCGTTGCCCGTTTGCAGCACAGTGAATGGCTTGAAACGTTGTTGAGGAATCTGTAAAAAGTCTTGATTCAAGGTTATGATTATTTACCATCACTATCGCCATTAGATAGCTGTTAATTCTGCTGCACAAAATGGCAACGAATGATACACTGAAGTAACCTACCCCTAAACCTAATTCCAAAAGCTTTTTCTCTGCAGTCCTTGTGACTGGCTAGATGAACTTGCGTCAGAACGATGCAACAAAGGTAGGTGCGCTCAGAAGATGACGGAGAGGAAATCTCGGATGAACTGATTTCGAACCCCGATATATCTTTTTCTTTTTGTTCACGGTCCATTTTAATGCGACTGGATAATTTGATTTCTGGTTTAATTACAATGAATAGATATCATCTTACTTATAGGCTCTTTTATGGCATTCTGTTATATTACGATCTACTTTTTGCGAAGAAAGATATCTTACTTGTACGCTGAGTTATCCATTAGAGTGTCATTCGTATTCGACAGCAGGAACCGTTGTTGTGTTAGAGTTATCTGCCCCTGGTTCCTGTCAATATGGACGTTGACAACGGGAAAGTTACTCTGAGCGACCCATGGGTCCATTATCTCGGTCATATTGAGATCCATTGCGTTGGCGTTAGCCTCCTGCAATTTAAACAAAGGTTGAATTATTTGACAACTGAAAACAGAAATTGTTTACATAAATGGTAAACGGTTAAGCACAAGAGAATTAAAGGGGACACCATCTTGATTATTTTTGTTTGTTTTCGGTAACCTTCTGTAACAGACAACAATGAGGATAAGTATTTACAAGTTTTTAAAATATAAGTAAGATATGAACAATATGCTATTCAAAATATTAAGACTGCATGTGAAGGAAATCTTCTGCTTAAAATGAAACATTTTGTAAAATGTGGTTAATTATATTGGTGTAATATATGTAAAGTAAAGTAAAGTAAAGTAAAGTAAAGTAAAGCAAAGTTAAGCAAATTAAAGTAAAGTTAACTAAGGTTAACTAAAGTACAGTAAAGTTAACTAAAGTAAAGTAAAGTAATTAACGCAAAGTAAAGTAAGGTTAACTAAAGTAAAGTAAAGTATGTAGGTAAGTCCGTCCACACAATTCACCTCGGTCAGTGCATTCCACAGATCATACTGATCAACGTTGCCGAACTTGTTAGCCATGAGATAACGCTGCAACAATCAAACACGTAGATAAAGTTAAATATAATTATCGATATGCTTCTTTGTTAAACGTCATATCTTTCATACCAACGAACAGCATTATTTATATGTCCTTTTGAAATTTCAAAATATTTTATTTCATTTGTCTCCTGAATTATTAAAAAATCAAGTAAAATGACAAAAGTTAGTAAACATACGTTAAGACCTTTAATGAACACTTCTTGGCCCATTGCCAGATGCATCATCCGGGTAACAGCGCCTCCCTGAAGTTGTATTTACGATAAAGTTTAATGTAATTGAAATGTTCAACTTGATACGAGATATAGTTTATAATGTTTATGTTTCACAAAACAACATGATTTCGTATACGATTAAAAGAAGAATTATAACAACTTTTTGGGCAGTTTCAAGGTGAAACTTCATTTCGCCCCAAGAACTTTATTTCAAAGTTACACATTTCGTTGTAAGATAGTATTATTGTGGAAACTGTGGCACAATTTCTTTAACAGCTCTAACAAAAAAAATGTTGCCCATTGTTTGATGTTACGACCGAAGTAGTTTTCGATGAGGCTATAATCGAAGAGTTGTTTCAGTTTTTGATATTATTTATTTTTAACATCCTGATATTAAAGAGAAACGTTTGTATTTCATTGCAGCCTAAATAAATTAAATCGAAAATTCACCATACGTAAACTCGACGACTGATAAGAGAGGTTTATAGATTGGTTTAATGAAGGAATGATTAAATGAACGAATAAATGAATGGTCGAACGAATAAATTGACGAATGAATAAATGAATGATTGAATGAATAAGTGACGAATGAATGAATGAATAAACGAATTAACGAAAATACGAACGAATAAATGAATGAATGAATGAATGAATAAATGAACGAATAAATGAATGAATACCTTATTATAGGTGATAGCGTCAAATATAGAACTAATTTCTCCAGGTGCCATAACACTGGCTGTGAGTGGATGTGACGACAGTAAACTGTCTACAGAGAAAGCAGTGTGGAAGTCATCTGTTACTTTCTTGTCTAGCTGGAAATCAAGGTTAAATATTGTATAAATGAATACAAAATGAACAGAACATAACTTGTGTGCAAAAAACTATACCAACTTTTCCATAGGGCAAAAACAAGATCCTGTGGTAAGTGATATAATTATGTTAATGTACTTTTGTATAGCGCTCGATTCCAATAAGATATGCTCAAAACGCAACATAATATTATACAATTACAGACTGGTGATGAGGTTAATACCTGATTTTATAAACCCGAGGAAAACAATATTGACCGAGGCATTTTACATATTGCATTTGGAGTCAAAGGGATTTGGTCATTCTGGGAAAATAGTATTAGTGTTGGTTGATCAGATATTTTAGATTTGATTATGTTCATAGATTTTCAAAAAAACAAGTGATTTTGTGTTTGTTTACTTTCTTTCATCTGAAAAGTCATTATTCAAATCATGTGAAAACGTCAGTTATAAGGGGGGAAATGTATAGTGAGTATATTTAAGTAAAAACTAGAAATATGTGCACATTTTTATAAGATTCATTATAATTAGATTCATCATTACTTAATTTTTTTTTCTTCAAACAACACTTAATCCGAAATATGCCTGATTGAAGCAAAATCATGGGAAATGTATAGTGAGTACATTTAAGTAAAAACTAGAAATATGTGCATGTGATGCACTGTGATGTCCCACGCTAACATTAATGTGAAAGTGACCCTACCCCCATTATGTACAAATTTCAAATTGTTTCCATGGAAACCAGAAAAATAACAATTCAGAATAACCAAAGTAACAAAAGGCACCACTCCTCCTGTAGTTCTAACCACATATTAAGTCTAGTAAAAGTATTTTGAATAGTTTTTAAGCTAAAGTACGGAAACAGATCCTACCCCACATATACACCTAGTTCAACTTGTTTCTATAGAAACCAGAACATTTTTTCAGAATAACTAAAATAGAAAAAGGCACCTCTCCACCACTAGGTCTTACCACATACCACGTTTCGTAAAATCATATTGAATAGTTTTTGAGATATGGCCCGGAAATGGTCCTCCCTCCAAATGTTCTAAGTTCAAACTGTTGCCATGGAAACCAGGAAAATTATATAATTAAGAATGACCAAAATAGCAAAAGGCACCACTCCACCACTAGAACTAACCACATACCAAGTTTCGTAAAATCATATTGAATACTTTTTGAGATATGGCCGGGAAATAGTCCTTACCCCAATATGCACTTAGTTCAAATTGTTTCCATGGAAAGCAGGAAAATTATATAATTCAGAATGATCGAAATAGCAGAAGGCACCACTCCACCACTAAATCTAACCGCATATCAAGTTTCGTAAAATAATATTGAACGGTTTTGGAGATATGGTCCGGAAACGAAAGCATCCCCAAATATGCACAAATGTCAAATTGTTTCCATGGAAACCAGAAAAAATAAGAAATCCAAAATAACCAAAATAGCTAAAGGCACCACGCCAGTACTAGATCTAACCACATACCAAGTTTCGTTAAAAAATATTGAAAAGTTTTGTAGAAATGGTCCGGAAACGAAATCATCCCCAAATTTGCACTAAGTTCAAAATGTTTCCATGGAAACCAGAAAAAAAATTTCAGAATAACCAAAATAGCAAAAGGCACCACTCCAGTACTAGATCTAACCACATACCAAGTTTCGTTAAAAAATATTAAACGGTCTTGGAGATATGGTCCGGAAACGAAAGCGTTACGGAATTACGGAATTACGGAATTACGGGATTTCGGACGGAACTGAAAACATTATGTCTCCCTCAAAGCTTTGCGGGGGACATGATAAAGAATGAAGAATAATCTAAGCAATCTCTTCACTAATAGTCCGTTGCTTTAATTCATAATAAATCAAACTACACATATTTCTAAACAATTCATCATATTACGTTAGACGGCAATATTTGATAAATGAAAATAGGACTATTATTCATGACCAAAGTTAACCATTTTATAAGATTCACAATAATTAGATTCATCGTTACTTGAAATTTTTCTTTAAAACAACACTTAATCCGAAATATGCCTGATTTAAACAAAAGCAAAAGCGCTACCATTCTCCACTCAGGGTAGAGTTCATCAACCATGTGGTACTCCCAGAACGAGGCTAAACCCTCGTTTAACCAGAGCCAGTTCCACCATTCGAGAGTAACAAGGTTCCCGAACCACTGAAGAACCAAACGTAAAACGAAATGCATGTAAACACAACAAATTATTAACATACCAGATAAAAAGGATATGAAAAAAATAATATGGTTATTTGATCTACGGAAATGAGAAAGAATAATACAAAAAAGATAAATTTCAGAATTTTCAAATACTTAGATATAGAATGAAAGTAAAACTTCATAAATCACTGAGATAGTTCGTGTAAAGTGACTAATATTGTTTTCACCTGGTGAGACAATTAGTATGAAGTGACTAATATTGTTTTCAACTGGTGAGATAATTCGTGTGAAGTGACTGATATTGTTTTCACCTGGTGGGCAATTCGTGTGAAGTGACTGATATTGTTTTCACCTGGTGAGACAATTCATGTGAAGTGACTAATATTGCTTCCCCCCGGTGAGACTGTTCGTGTTTAGTGACTAATATTGTTTTCACCTGTTGAGACAATTCGTGTAAAGTGACTAATATTATTTTCACCTGGTGAGACAATTCGTGCGAAGTGACTTATGTTTTTCACCTGGTGAGACAATTCATGTGAAGTGACTGGTATTGTTTTCACCCGGTGAGACTGTTCGTGTTTAGTGACATATTGTTTTCACCTGTTGAGATAATTCGTGTGAAGTGACTGATATTGTTTTTCACCTGGTGAGACAATTCGTATGAAGTGACTTATATTTTTCACCTGGTGAGACAATTCATGTGAAGTGACTAATATAGCTTCCCCCCGGTGAGACTGTTCGTGTTAAGTGACTTATATTTTTCACCTGGTGAGATATTTCATGTGAAGTGACTAATATTGACTTCACCTGGTGGACAATTCGTGTGAAGTGACAAATATTTTTTACCTGGTGAGAAAATTCATGTGAAGTGACTGATATTGTTTTCACCTGGTGAGATAATTCGT
Source organism: Steromphala cineraria (assembly GCA_916613615.1). Lineage (NCBI taxonomy): Eukaryota > Metazoa > Mollusca > Gastropoda > Trochida > Trochidae > Steromphala > Steromphala cineraria. The sequence continues at coordinate 8,403,672 of OU744735.1, forward strand.
GTGAAGTGACTTATCTTTTTCACCTTGTTAGACAATTCGTGTGAAGTGACTGATAATGTTTTCACCTGGTGGACAATTCGTGTGAAGTGACTTATATTTTTCACCTGGTGAGACAATTCATGTGAAGTGACTAATATTGCTTCCCCCCGGTGAGACTGTTCGTGTTTAGTGACTTATCTTTTTCACCTTGTTAGACAATTCGTGTGAAGTGACTGATAATGTTTTCACCTGGTGGACAATTCGTGTGAAGTGACTTATATTTTTCACCTGGTGAGACAATTCATGTGAAGTGACTAATATTGCTTCCCCCCGGTGAGACTGTTCGTGTTTAGTGACTTATATTTTTCACCTGGTGAGACAATTCGTGCGAAGTGACTTATATTTTAATTTTCACCTGATGAGACAATTCATGTGAAGTGACTGATATTGTTTTCACCTGGTGAGATAATTCGTGTGAAGTGACTTATATTTTTCACCTGGTGAGATATTTCATGTGAGGTGACTAATATTGTGTTCGCCTGGTGAGACAATTCATGTGAAGTGACTTATATTTTTCAACAGGTGAGACAATTCGTGTGAAGTGACTAATATTGTTTTCACCTGGTGAGACAATTCATGTGAAGTGACTAATATTGTCCAGGCTTCATTGAGAGCTGTTGAGACTTCCGGGTCAAGCAATATGATGTCTCTGTAGACAATGAGCCCCCAATTCTCCATTGCTCCTCCCCCGAAATCAGGTACTGGGACATTGTCTGCAATCAGTCGATAGTCTTTTATCATGCAAGTAAACCATAATTCGTTTATATGCACATCATTGTTTTAATTATTGCTTTTACCAATTTTCTCAAATTTTTCATACAAATTCCGTTAGATATTTGATGTAAACATGTTGTAAACATTTCATCCACATTTTTAATCATAGCTATTATGGATTTATTTTTTATAGTGACCATTTATTGCTGTATCAAAGTGTTATTTCTCGAGTGTGACCCGTAGACATAGTTTACTTAGTACGTTCAAGTATTTCGTTAGAAATATTGAAGCCCACGTTAATTTGTTCATTTATACAGGGACATTATATAACAAATGTATATAGAGTCCCTGATTTTTTTATATTTGAATGGACATGGACCTTTAAATGCCTGTTTTTACAGAATCTACGCAATTTGTCTTTTAATCTCATTATTTCTTCATTCCATCAAAGATAAGTTCTCATATAAATATATCTTAGCTCCTTTAGTCAATTACGTTGTGTAAAAGAAGTTGATGATAGACACTTTAAATATTATGACATTGTTTTTCTAATATCAAGTACAGACATAATTAATTCATAAAAAAATTATGAAAAACTCAGAAGACGCGAATGTGCTGCATACCGAGTTTTCTGTACTGGTATTGCGGGTTGAAGTATGTGTTGAACCTCTCAAAGAACTTGATGCCATGATCGTGTGTTATCCTTGCAAACTCCAGTTTCTTTGGCATCGCCCATGTTCGGTACTGATTTTATGAAAATGAAATCCAATTACAATCGAATTCATATACATAATGTACATTTATTGATATTTTTTAAGTTATCGCCATTTATTAGATATCAATTATTCACCCTCAGATTATTTTGAAACATGGCTTTTTAAATGATGATCCAAAATGTTCATAATTTATTGAAGAGTCTATAGAAACTGCTTTTAGAAAAATCATTAATAATTCAAACATACTCTTGAAATATGCGTCACCCTTAATCATCTTTTGTCACACAAACTACACACGGTGTTTTTATTTAAGACAGACAAACAGATATTTATTCAAGTCTAACCCCACACATAAAGTGGAATAAAAACATACAAGATCTTATATAAAATATATGAGCTACCCAATGAGGGTTATAAGAGAGAGACTATGGAATGTATATACACAACTAAAGAAACCACTCAACTCACTTTGCACCGCCTGCTAACATTGCCTCAACACCATTGAATCTAGCGAGATGCAGTAACTGGTCGCGTCAGCCTACCTATCGAATTGACCAATTAGAGCTAATTTTCCTAGACGCAAGGAAATGACAAAGAATGCTGAAAGCAGCCGATGTATGATTGGATAAATCCAGTCGGCCACCTAACGTTTGATGTGAGGGTCATGGGCCGCCGAAAGCTTGGCTGACGCGATCTTTTACTGTATCTAGCCTGATCCAATATTGATAACTAGAGAGTATTAATGAGGCTAGGTTTACTTAGTCTGTATCAATATTCGTGTCGTAATATTAGAGAGCTAGACGATACCAACCAGTACGCCAGTGACGTTATCTTCAAGGTACTGGTAGTCACACAGCATGAACGCAACCAGATAGGTCGAGGTTGGAGCTGTCCTTTCAAACACGTCTCGGACAAAACCGTCACTGTGAAACAGTTGTACGATATATCGTATTTCAATAAATAGAATGTTTTAACTGTTGATTTTTAATATAATTATCTTGAAAATTTTGAAGATTGATAAAAGGTATCATATCAATTATTTATGCCATCAGTATATATAGTCTTTACAAACCCGATTTGTTCACTGTCCAATTGAGGTGTGTTAGCCAAGGATATATATTCCCTCGTTGTGTTTTCTTTTCGAATGATGGAAATATCGAACTCGGCTTTCAAACTTGGCTCGTCAAAGCAGGGGAAGGCTTTTCTTGCATTTGTAGCTTGAAATTGTGTTGCAGCAAGGTATCTGAGTCGAAGTAGGAGAGTAAAAAAGTAGTAAGAAAATCTTTTCATCACCAAATAGCAATTTGCTAAAATTAGAAATGCTGTATTTTTGCAGGGTCGTGCAGTCTAAGTAAACCTAGACTCAAAATTACCCCTTTCACTTCGATATTGAAAAGTAAACCTAGACTCAATATTACCTGTTACACTCCGATATTGAGTCTAGAAAGGTGTTGTAAAGGGTCGTGTCAGTCCACGTATCAAATTGACCAATCAGAACTCATCTTACCAAGCCACAATATAAGGTTGGAGGGTCATAGGTCACAGAAAGGTCGGGTGACGCAACCCTCTAATAGAGCTTTTTAGACTCAATATCGGAGTGAAACGGGTAATATTCAGGCTGGGTTTACTTAGACTGCAGGGTCGTACAAGCGATTTTCGGACTTCCGACGAGAAGATTCATTTCCTTCGTCATGGCAACCGTAGTAGAGATCAAATTTTAAGGCTAGTTACTTTAAGGATTTGATTTTTTTAAATTATTCTTATTGACTTAGATTTCGATAGAAATTGTAAATTATAGAGTTAAAATGAGGTTACGTGCATGAACTATTGAAAGATGGAAGTTTCTACACAACTGAATTACTTGAAATATGAAGCATACATCAAGAGTTTTTGGTACTAATTACGCTAATAAATCGTTAAATGTTTCCAAAAGTTTCTGAAAATATAAAAAATACGAACATTATTTGACCATCCTCCTCGTACTGGCTAAGATAAAGCCCGGATCCTGACTGGGTCAGTGGTCCCCTAAATGCCATCTGGATTTGGTAGTGGTTCCCAATAACAAGAGGACTTGTCAAATGTAAGGTAAAAAACTCCCTCCTTTCTTCATGCGTCATATCCGCAATGACAACTTCAGTCGTGCTATTAATGTTCGTTATCTGTACCCCACTGACGTTTAGTGTAGCATCTACATGTAAAACAATTGAAAGAGAAGCTTGTTCTGCAGTGGTGAATATTTGACTTGACCCATTGAAGTCAAAGAGAGATTCTTCCGTTCCATAAATGTTTGGTTGGAATTCGAGTTTGTAGAGGTAAGGACGAACGCTGATTGGTAGACGATAGTCACGTGGTCCTTCTGTCGGCGCAGGCGCAGTAGGTGTACTTGGGCCATCTGTGACGTTTCCATCTCGACAGAAAAGACCTATCAAAATGAATGAATATAAGAACCTTGTAGTTGTAAAGTCGCGTAATCTTTCTTTCATATTTATCAAAATAATATCTAAAACCCAACGCCAATCCGTTAGTGTCTTGCTAAATGGTGTTCAGGTAAAGTAAAGTTACCTTTCTGTTGCACAACCAAATTCGACTATTTCGACCAAACAACAAACTGTATTTTCCAGTATTATGTAGAGATAATCATTCCTATTAAATAAGTGTATAGAATTGTCAAGGATATTGGTATATTTAAGGTTGATTAGACAATATAGGTTTTATTTGTAAGCTAAATATATATTACATTTATTTTTTTATACTATCGGGGATATGTTTTAAATAAAGTTTACAAACCCAATATGAAAACGAAGGGATCTAAGAGGTATCCCTTTAAACACTATATCAAATTGTAAACTATATTTCTATGATGAATTTTCCTAGACATATTTACGCGCTTATAGATCGAATATTTCAGCCGGAATTATTATATGTTACCGATAAAACTCGGGTTGTTTCCATGTCCTTCGGTGATATAAAAGTATTATGAATTTGTAATTGTAATTGTATGTTCGTGTCTCGTAAGCCTTATGGCTGGGTGCTGACTTTTAACAGCTTTTTATAGTATGATATACATGTATATGTACAGCATGTGACACATTAATAAAATACTCTTCTTCTTCTAGTATTGTTAAAGAAAAATAGAGCCATTGGCTCTGTAGCTCATCAGGCATCATATCAAGTTTGCTTTATACAGGCCAGATGAGCTAAAAATGAACCTGATGTTACCTATTGCAGGAAAACCTATAAACAAATTACAAAACAAATGTAACGATTTCGGAATAAATTTCCTTACCCAAATGATTTATTATTATTCAACACTTTCTAGATCACCAATATCAGACAGTGAAAGAAGTCCACACTAAAATATCCAAGGAGAAATAAATTTGCCATAGACAGTCATCTAATGGAGAAAAATAGGTTTTTAAGATTGTGACCCATGTGACCCTATTTGGGGTCATGGGGTCACGAAACCTACAGTTTAGAATCCCATTTGGCCAAGGAGTCTGCACATATAATTTCAGCTCTCTAGACCTTTTGGAATTTGAGAAGAAGATGAAAATAGTTTTTTAAGGTTGTGACCCCTGTGACCCTATTTGGGGTCATGGGGTGACGAAATCTACAATTAAGAATCCCCATTGGCCAAGGAGTCTGCACATATCATTTTTAACTCTCTAGTCCTTTTAGAACTGGAGAAGAAGATGAAAATAGCTTTTTAAGGTTGTGATCCCTGTGACCCTATTTGGGGTCACAGGGTCACTAAAGTTACAAATAAGAATCCCCATTGTCCAAGGAGTCTGCTTATATAATTTCAGCTCTCTAGACTTTTGGAACTTGAGAAGAAGATGAAAATAGTTTTTAAGGTTGTGACCCCTGTGACCCTATTTGGGGTCATGGGGTCACGAAATCTACAATTTAGAATCCCCATTGGCCAAGGAGTCTGCACATATAATTTCAGCTCTCTAGACTTTTGGAACTTGAGAAGAAGATGAAAATAGTTTTTTAAGGTTGTGACCCCTGTGACCCTATTTGGGGTCACAGGGTCACAAAAGTTACAAATTAGAATCTCCAAATGCTAAGGTGCCTGTACACAAAATTTCAGCTCTCTAATGTGTATGGTTCATGAGGAGAAGTCGAAAGTGTCAAAAGTTTTCGGACGGACGGACGCCGGACGACGGGCCATGCCATAAGCCCATCTGGACTTTCAGTCCTGATGAGCTAAAAATGCACGTTTGGTAGAACAAAGTCAACTGTGAAATGAAAGCGGGTCAAGGCTAGTTCTCAATTCATCATATATAATCTAATTGACAAGCATGTTGGGACTGTAAACTGCTAGCCCTGATCGTAGACAAGTGTCTACTAAGTCTTCTTGAATGGTCATACTTTATAACAGGTGTATATATTTCAACAGCGGACGCTACTCTAAGATAGGCTGATTTCAGAATATGTACATGGCCTATTTAAGCATAACTGTAGGGTCTGAAAACAGACGAAGGTTCTATGTGCATAGACTTAATATTCATATCTGTACAATACAGGAACAGTTAAATATAAATTGTTTGAATAACTAAAATTTAATTATCGGACCTCTAATTGAAATAAAAATCTCCTTACTTGTACGACCTGCACAAATATCGTGTTGAGATCTTAGCAACGGACGTTTACAACACTTAGTTTTAAGCAAACACTGCTCTGAAATCAGGTTGAGTTATTGAATGTTTGCATACACCTAACGTAGAAAGGTGAATAATCGTACTTTAAAAATGGCAATTAGAAAATGAAAGACATAATCTTCTCAAATGATTCTTGTAGAATAATAAACGAAAACAACTTCACAAAAATCCAATAGTGTAATGCGATTTAAAAGAAATTCAATATCTGCTTGTTGATTTGTCTTAATTTAACAAGAGACAATATATTAAGGTTTCTGATTTAACTTATATCGTACAAATAATTAATTGAGAAATATATTCCTGATAAAGAGCGTAATATATTTATAAGAAATGAAATGTAGCAGGTAAGTAAAATGCAATTTTTTCTTGCAGTACAATAAAGGTGAATTCGTGATCCCTAAACACCGAGTGATTGCATTTAATAGGATTACATCGTCATTATGGTTAAATCGGAATCTACGTAAATGTTGATTAACCAGATTGCCAAGTAGAATAATTTTATTAAGCCTATACTACTTATTAAACGCCGCTACCAATCAAATCCCAAGATGATTTAAAGGAAGGTCGATTATGTGAGTGACGTATAGTTATATAAATTCCATCGGAGGTAAATTGCTTTGATTCATAATTTTGAAACTTTATATTTTCATGTTTGCGAAAAACGTCTATTTTAATAAAAACTGGCGGAGACGCGTCAATGATCTAAAGACAAATAACGTGCATCATACAACATCTTTTTCTTACTAAAATTCCATTTTTATCAATCTTAAATTTTAACGTTGGACTGAAATTGGATTTTATGTACCCTATGTGTGTTTGAACAGTCACAAAATCAAAAGTATCTGTTCCTAAAGCAAGAAATTGCATCTTTTTAACAAGACATATGCTCATCAATGATATTTAAAAATTCTTTATCCGGTAAAAGAATTCTGGTTTTGATGATTTTGAAAACTAATTAGGGTTTCTTTTGGACGCTAGTTGATAATACATATGATCATTCCATAGGGCATGCATTTACAACATACTATAGTTTTACTTACATATTTCGTCACCATCGCCCTCTTTAATGATATCAATACACATCTGTTTGATCGCTTCCGGTCCGAGTGTGGTAGATGGGGTTGTCAGAACTACTTCCGGTTCCGCTATTTGGCACTGGCATACCACTTCTCTTCCCCCGGCAAAAAATACGATCACCCCGACTCCGACTGAAATAAGGACTGCCAAAAGTAGCAAGATGGCGCCATGTACAATTGATACATAGCAACCAGAACTTCCGGTTTCCGGAGATTCGATGGCTGACATTCCGTTCGGAGAGGACATCTTATATTTGGAAGACATCCTGTATAGACTGTATATAGGTATCTCTATCCAGCAACTCACGCTGTCTTACCTAGGAACTGCCGCGTCATGATTGGCAAGGCTGCAGTGTGTTGAATGTTTGTTTTTCGAGTCTATCTCTTCGATTTGTTAGATACCCAAGTATTAAACTTAAACAATACTCGGTAAAGATTTGTCCAATCTCATTAAAATAGGATCGATATTGCTTCACATGAGATGCAAATTGATGATGTTGTCTTAATGAGATTGACATGTACAGTGAATTTGCTTTCTCCAAAACGCTTTGATTTCTGGTATCAGAACCCTTGCGTGATCATTGTGACTTTAATAGGTCTATGGTATAGTGTTATCACTATCTATGCTTCCTTTTTCATCAAAACGGTTGATATCAAAAAGTGATTTCTGGTATTGGAGCCTATGCGTGATGTGACTATTAATAGGTCTATGGTTTAGTGGTATCACTATCTACGCTGTTTACTATTACTGGTATCATAAATTGAATATTATCAAAAATAATATGCACTTATTGAACTATGAGTATTTGTTTGTCAATTTTGAAACTGACAATAAACAGGTTTTTGTTTTGGTTTGAAGTATACTTATTCTTTTTCATACGTCCATATCCTTATGACCGTAAACCACATTATCTATAACTTGGCCTTATACTACAATGAGTTGTAAAAGTGGCACGGAGTAAGTACAAGTCCCGTTGCTGTACAGTAAACTTGATTATCTACATGTTATAAATCAGATTCCCCTTGATTTCCGACTCTAGATCTGTCCATGTTGATTCGCCAGTATGAAGTGAGATCAATCTGGAAAGTGAAATTTACCATGCGACTGAAATCATGCTTTGAATAATAAGAATATATTGGGACATTACATTAAAGCGAAAATCGATATGAAATAAACAACGATACGTTTTATACACTTATCTTTCTTTCTGAGATGTGTTGTAGACGAATGTCTTGAGTAGAAAATATTGTTATCTCAGTTACTCAAGTGTTTGACATTATCCACTGTAAGTCCTGCAGAATGGTTAAAGCATTGTGCACTTTGAGTGAAAAGCATCAAATTTGGCGGATATGTTGCTCTTGGTGTGCTGATTAGATATTGATCAGGGACCAACTTAAATTTCTTCCAAGATGGCCGCCAATTTCACAACTAACTTGGCAGTGCAAGCAAATTACAATGTGTATTCCTAATGCAGGATATTTACGATCCCAAAACACACGCGCATGATAACCATTCGGAACACCTCGGCCCTCTCCGTTACACTCACAAGTGCTCGGACCCCACTGGGAGCCCGCCATACCCAGAATCCGGGTATAGCCAATCAGCGAGCTTCGTCTACTTTGCGTTCACTTCACTTTGACAGAAAATTGTTCTGCGATAATTCAACAAATAAATTATTCTTTTATGGTATTTAAGCAAATTTTAAAAACCTTCCCTTCATTTTGCCATCTAACAGATATTTATTTCTTGACATGATGAAAATTTACATATATCACATTTAATAAAATCACTTTCGCGTAGGAATTTTTGTAAACAAAACAGAAAGGCCTCGGATTTCGCTCACGAAATGGATAATTCTAATTTTCCCCGTTCGTTGGCCTATGCTAAGTAAATACTTGGTGTCACTTATCAAATGAAAGAAAAGCAGATTGCAATTCTGAAATATGCCTAAAGCACATACCTTCCTTCCACTTAGGGTAATAAGTTTAGTTTCACTGCTGGAACTAGGGACCTCACGGTCAATTTCTATTTCAGAAACCTTTGAATTAATAATTGTGATAAAGGTATTTATAATAAGTCCTTAACAAACTTTACGAAAAAAGAACATAATATTCTACTAATTGGACCAATATATTGAGTAAATACTATCTGAAAATGTGTAGACGTTTGCAGACTCATTACGATCCGTAAAATGGCTTCGAGCCCACTTCCGGTTTCTAAACAGTCATGGTTACGTAAAATAGGGACATCGTCAGTAATATCAAATGTTAGAATTAATCATTTTAAGGGCTCTTAAACTGATTTGGACTTTATACAAGGTGAAAGACTTAGAAACCTTAATAATGCTTTGGCGCAAGTTGGAGTAATTTACATATTGTTTCTACAATATAATAAAAGTACCGAGGGTACAGAAGCTCACCTTAAAATGAATGATGTGGTATTGGTTTAATTATACATGTAACCATCTTTTATATAATTGATTATGGCTGCCATCATGATTTTTTTATCTTTTAAAATACTAGTCTTCTTTTGGAAACGACTAGAGCTTGAACAAACATTAATACACGAATGATATAATCATGATAAGTTAACAAGCAGTAGGTTTTTGTATAACTTTTTTGTATATCTATGGCTGAATTGGTGACCATCTTGTACTTTTTAATCTTCAAAATGCTACTTTTATGTGGGCATCCGTATTAATTTCATTATGATATCTTGATTGGTTTAGGTGTATCCATTTAAATCTCATTCATTACTTACAGGATGGTGGGCAATTACATTTGTTTTGTAGTGAATCATTAATATGATTTCAAGATTATTTCACTTATGGTTATGCTGCATGGGATATTGAGAATCCCAAAAGTACAGATTTTTCAAGGAAAATGAATGACTGATTGAGAGGAAAGTCATAAACACAGCAATACATAAGACACGTTTATTTTGTTCACATAATATTTACATGTCAAGTGACCATGAGATGTCTTTCATTAAAGTATCAATTTATTTAACACTCATACAGTAATATAATGGTAAACATTTTTGCATTGTCAAATCAACAGAGAGATATGACAAATCAAATTTCCTTACTTTTCTTACTAAACCCTTTTCGATTTTCATCTGCATATTTATTCCACATCAACTTATCATGTAGATTGCTAAACACAAAGCTTATTGTAGACAAGTTTTGTGTAAGTTGTTATTCTTAGAAAGAACATATCACTGTCATGAGAATACAAGTCCATAACTTTTATTGCATACACATGGGCCATGGCCATATAGCATAATGCTCTACCATATCAATTGGGTCAGGTTGATTATGCAACAGACTAGCAGCTTACACTGTGATGCTAGCAGCCTGCCTTGGGATGTGTATTAGACAGCATAGTGGAATATCTGAACTCTGGTTGACCCCTTATGTGTGGTATTTAAAGGAATAAAAGGGAAATACCATTGTTTAAAATTTAACATGTTTAATGTGATTTGGTTTTTGCAGCTAGTTGCCATAAAGATTTTAAACAAATTAATCAATTATGTTTGTCTTTCATCTTAATTTTTTTTAGAAACACTTAAAAATATAGAACAACTTGCACGACAATCTTAAATATTCCATATTTAAGATAATATTATGATTAGTAAGTTCAAATTAGAGAATTTATATGGTGCCAGTGATCACTTGATGAAAGCTTAAAATTTAATAATAATGATGTGTCATCTGCAGCTGAAAAGTCAATATGGCTGCTATTGCGGCCATCTTGGATTCTCAAAACTGAAACGTCTACCTTTCTGTGCGGAATCACTATAGGTATAACATACTACAATATAAAAATGATATCTAGATTGGTTTAGGAGAAATAATCTTTGTCATGAAATCTAATTGAAAATTCAATATGGCTGCCATGGCGGCCATATTGGATTCTCAAAACTTTAACGTCTACCATTCTGTGCGGAATCACCATAGGTATAACATACTACAATTTCAGAATGATATCTGTATTCGTTTAGAAGGAGTTGTCTTTTTCATGAAATCTAATTGAAAATTCAATATGGCTGTCATGGCGGCCATCTAAGATTCTCAAAACTGAAACGTCTACCATTCTGTGCGGAATCACTATAGGTATAACATACTACAATATAAAAATGATATCTGTATTCGTTTAGAAGGAGTAGTTTTTTTCATGAAATCTAATTGAAAATTCAATATGGCTGTCATGGCGGCCATCTTGGATTCTCAAAACTGAAACGTCTACCTTTCTGTGAGGAATCACCATGGGTATAACATATTACAATTTCAGAATGATATCTGTATTCGTTTAGAAGGAGTAGTCTTTTTCATGAAATCTTATTGAAAATTCAATATGGCTGTCATGGTGGCCATCTTGGATTCTCAAAACTGAAACGTCTACCTTTCTGTGGGGAATCACCATGGGTATAACATACTACAATTTCAGAATGATATCTGAATTCGTTTAGGAGGAGTAGTCTTTTTCGTGAAAGTTTACGGACGGACAGACGGACGGACAGACAGACGGACGACGGACGAAGCGCCATGACATAAGCTCACATTTACTTTGTAAAGGTGAGCTAAAAATGATATCGGATTATACTATTTAACCTTAGGCTTCGTAGGTTACATGAGTCTGTCTAATTTGCATATGTATTTTGGGAAAGTTCGATTATAAATCAACAAACACATTTGTTTTCATGTTTGATGTCCTTATTGGTTCTCCTGTTGTGTCGACATTTTAATGATTATAACTTTTCATAATTCGTGCGGTCCCTACTGGAACAACATAAACATAGTCTGTAGCGTTGTCACAGACGCCATTTTTATTAAGACAGAGTGACTTCCCTTGAAAATAGTTCCACTAGTATCACGAGCGAAACGCGCTTGCGCTCAGCAGGAAACAAGTTCAATATGTCAACCTCCCAGTGGGGTACGAGTCGCCACGCGTGGCTCTCGTAGTTTCGAATGAATTCAGGTATGACTGAGTTGCCTCTGTGGGGAGAGAATGTGTGACGTCATGTATATTAAATGTTTAAAACGACGTGTCAGAATTGTGGAAAAGTTTGCGTATATTCCTCGTCTCCCTTAAACACAATTCCGAATGATTGAAATACTAACATTCTGAAGTAATATTTAAAAACCTTTAAACATCAAATGTTTTTATGTCTTTAATAAAGAGAAACATCAACCATCATATATACAATCAACAATAAGCTGCTGAATTTTTATCTTCAGCATTTCTTTCGTTTTTCCCTCTTCGACACGTTTCATTTGTTCACAGATAAGCTTTGCGAAAATTTCATCAGATGTCTCTTTTGTTGCCATGACAACTTGAACAGGCGGGGCTACATGAGGGGGCGTGTCCATTCGAGTTGGCGTGATCAAACGAGTTGACGTTGCATTGTGTACAGATTGTCTCTGATTGGTCAATTCAGTTTCCAATCCGCAAGGTGACACCGGTTCTTGTTTGATTATCTTGCTTGGAATGGGATCTTCTACATCGTCACTATGGTAACGGTAGTCAAGGTCACCGTTGCTATGACTATTAAACCTCTTGTCCTCATTCTCCTCCAAAAGGTGTTCAATACTGTCTGTGTCAAAGTTCACTCGCATCACGCTTGACAAACTTGAACTTTGAACCGCGCCCTGAAATCAACATTTTAATGATAAGTGACGTGAGATAAAGAAAAATCACAAACTCTATGAATGACATTTACACTTATAAATGAATATTGATCTATATATATGAATCAGCAGTGTCCTTATAGAATTCAAATACCAAAATTCAAGGCCTTTTTAGGGATTTTTCTTGGCAAATTTAGGACAATAATAGACCGATCAAGAAAGCCCCACCCCCTAGCAACCGCAAACCTCGGACAAACATGCGAAAGTGTCCGAGGCATGCTTTGTCGAGTAGATTGTCGATAACTATGGTTAATGTTTTGTTATGTCTGAAATATTATTAAAATAATGAAGAGACAGGATAGGAAAAAATGGTTGCTTTGATACTTTAGAAAATTTTCATATCGACATCTCTTACAATTTAAGTATTACCCTTTAGTACACTGGTCAAAAGATTAAAAGGTCAATAGCACGTTTTTAGGCGGAGTACAAGGTGATGTCAGGAAAATGAAAATAAACAGCTCCAATTGAAAGTCAATGTATTCAAACTTAATAAAGAAGTAATAAATCAAATATACCATGAAAAGTTCAGCTATGCTATTACTTTTTCTTTAACAAGATGAATTAAATGTGTTCACACAAAAATTACAGGCAATGGACCTCATGTGAATATTTATCATTTATTCTCTGAATTAGGATGATCGGTTTGCTAAATGGGATTATTGACAACAGCAAAATAATACATTTTGCAATAACGTACACACATTTTAAAAGAATAATAAAGAAACAAGCTACTGCCCCTTTAAAACTTTAACAGTTTATCCGCTGAAGTACCTAAAAGGTAAGCACGTTTGTTTATGTTTTCTTTGTACCAATTTTCCCATTAAATACTCGTTTATGTAAATTGTTAGTCAGTAAAGATATAATTACTCAACTGGATACCCGTAGGCATATAGAAAGTGACTGTTTGTGTGAAATGCATTCCCGGAGCATAAAAAATGGTTACACAAACTTCCAAACCATCCATAATGAGAGTACAAATTCTAAATATTGGCAAATGCATTGGCAGCCATTTTTGTGTGATCACCTTTAATTAATTTTGTATAAGAAACACTAATAGCATGGCTAAACTTTACATTATATAATTGATTTATTACTGCTTCGTGAAGTTTGAAAACAATGACTTTTAAGTGGAACTATTTATTTTCGTTTTCCTGACATCACCTTAATATTCCCTCTAAAACGTGCTACTGCACCTTACAATCATGAAAATTGTTACAAACCACGCATGCTAAATTTCAAAGAATCGAGTAATTATATGGATGAACAACTTCTTTATTTAACAGTAAAGAAGTTGTTTATCCATAGAAATACTCTTGTCTTCCTTAATTATATATATAAATCATCAACTTCAACTAGAATGCCACTCAAACAGCTCAAATTAAGATTTTTTTCCCTGCCAATGTACGGTAATTTGCAAATAGGGAATAACTTTCCCATATCAATTTACAAAAAACTATTTGAGTATTTATATAAATTTCAGAAATCATTACCTGAGTATGAACTCTCTTCGCGGAACGAATCTGTGGTCTTAAGAATGCGTCTAATGCCTCGAAGTACGGCCATTTTGATTTGTATACTGCAGTGGTCCCTGTGGCTTTAGCCTTAATTTGGCTCAGCATCTCTTTGTTAAGTTCCTTCGTGAAGTAGGTCCTAAGATTAGCGAATTTCTTCACCACGGCGTCTTCTGTGTAAAAAATGAATAAACAAGATGAAATATTCTTTAAATGTTATTTATATTCTAAATATTTGATGATGGTGATGATTTATGGTGATGGTGATGACGATGACGATGACGATGACGATGACGGTGACGGTGACGGTGATGGTGATGGTGATGGTGATGATGATGATGATGATGATGATGACATGAATGTAAACACAAATAAAATCATTATCATCATTGCCATATTTCTAGAGAATTCATATATAAACTTCAAATAGCCTGTTTATAAGTTAGGAGATGAAGTCAATATTCAATTATAATCAAAACCTACTATGTAAATCAACATAAATAGCGTATTTATAAGTTATAAACATGAGTCAATGTCTAATTATTTATCCCTAATAATGACCTATTCTTCCTAAATATTACCATTTATATCCATCAGAATTAAAACTAGCCCAATTATTTGCATTACAAAATACTTTTGTTATAAATTCCCTCGCAAAATACATATTTTCGGCATTCAAACAAAGAAATAGATTTCTAAACTGTGTAACCACTACCAATTTATAGTAATGTAATATGTATAATGGGCCTGTGGCCCTTTTACTGAAATAAACTCTCTCTCTCACTCAATAATGACCTACAAATCAACTTTAAAGAGTAAAACTATTTATTAGTTGTAGTCAAGAGTCAATGTCTTATTATTTATAAATACATAATCATAACATTCAAATCAACTTCAAAAAGCGTATCACTTGAAATAGTGTATTTATAAGTTATGGTCAATGTTTCATTATTTATCAATAAACATAACCTATAAATCGAGCTAAATAGCGCATTTATAAACTATAAGAACGAATCAATGTCTATTAGCTAATCATTTATTCATACTAATCATAGGCCCTAATCTGTAATCATACAAAAAATCAAGAAGCTTCATATTTTCATTGTAAATATCGCGAAATTACATTCAAGTTTATTAATTACCACAAATTGAGTATCATTAAAATAATCATCATCATGCGCATCATCAAATACCTGTCCATTCCATCTTCTCGGCAAGTTCACAAACGACAGCCTTCTTAAGCGCCTTGTCCCGATAATGCAGACTGTTGTTGTCCCACATACCGGGTTGGTCGGTCACAAGTCGGATAAAGCGAAGGATAAGATCTCGCTCCTCATTGTCAAATTCGACGAAACCAGGGGGAATATGTCGTGGCGGGGTTGTCATCGTATTCCTAATGACAGGGTCAGGATCATTCCGTGTCTCTTTGAATGTGATTCGAAGTAAAATCGATGTCGTCTGCTTATAATGAAAATCGCCAGATACAAAATGGCGTCGCGTCTGTGTCGGTGGGCGAAGAAGCGGGCTATTTTTAGATTGTTGCGTCTGCCTTGAAACTGAGTTTAGCGTCCGCAGATATAGACTTTGATAAGGCTCCTTTCTAGAAGATTGCATTAATCTGGACTCAATCTATATAGCATTAGCGTGCATGACTAGAATTTACAGAACAAGGATATGCTCATGGGATACATATTTTACATTTATCCTGAGCTAATGCAGTAATGATATGTGCATTTCTTCCTGTTATATTGACTACACAAAGTCTGAGGCTTGGCTAGATAGACTTTCCTTCATGTTAATTATTTATATGGTTTAAAACATATTTATTTCCCCAAAAAGCAGGAACCGGATTGGTAAACAAGCAAATGCTTACATCAATACCTCTCCATCAAACATTATTTTTACCTAATTTTCGAGCAGACAGTCATTACTACTGTATCATCTTGTATTTATTGTTAAAAACAATGTTTTAATACATATATGTAGGATATGGTTTAGCACGAGGTTCTAGATTTTAGACGAGTACCTCGTGTCTAACTAATGGAGACTTTTCCGACCTTATCTAACTTACAGCAAAGTCACTATCAACTATTTGAGTTTGAGTGTTTTGGGGGTTTGAAAACAGCTTTGAGTATCGCTCAATTTAACTGTTGGTAAACTTTTGCAGTGCTATCCTGCTTTATTAGCCTAACTGCACGTGCATCATCGCATTTAACGGTCACACCTGACAGGTCAAGATGGCTAACGGAGACGATTAACTCTTCTTTACACAAAACAATTTTTAATGTTCGTTTAATGTTGATATTAATTTAAATATTGAATCTTTGATTCACCGTCCTAACTTCTACATGATACCATAAGCAGTCTCAGTAAACCTATAGTCTCAATATTACCCGTTTTATTCCGAAATTGAGTCTAGAAAGGTCTAGCCGACCTTTCTGCGACCCATGAACCTCCAACGTTATACGTGCGAAGACAGACTATTGTGGCTTGGTAAAATGAGTTCTGATTGGTCAATTCGATACGTGGGCTGACACAACCCTCTACAAGACCTTTCTAGATTCAATATCGGAGTGAAACGTGGAATAATGAGGCTAGGTTTACTTAGACTGATACTGAAAGGTATGTTACCGGAATGTTATCTACGTTTTGATTTGCGAGTTTTTAGTTTTGTATTGAATCTTCTATTCAATACACATTCATTGTCTAGAAATGTATTATTAAAATCTTGACTTGTTTGCAGAGGACTTAGACTGTATGAACGGTTTCTTGTTCTTACATCTAAGTAACATCCAGACTCGCCTTCATGTAGATTGTATTTAAAGCTCTTTTGTATAAGTCATGTTGCAACACCCATTTTTCATTGGTTGATTTCCGCGCATGCTCAACATGGACGGTACCTAGTGGGTGAGTGGCTAGATGGAACGTAGGACCTATAGGACGTAACTATTTCAGCTAGTCTTAACTATAGTACCGTAAGACTTATGGTACGTAAAGATTAAAGCTAGTTTTAACAAGATTGACCCAATCAGGTACATCCCGGCTCCGATTAGTGATCGAGGTTCAAATCCTGTCGGGACTTAGCAACTTTGTCTGTAGTAGAGAGTGAGTGAGTTATTGTTGTACGCCGCTTGGGCAATATTACAGCCATTAGTGGCGTGGTGTAGTAGAGAACATTTCTACACACAGTATGGTTTGGGTTCAATGCTAGACTAAACTTCAGCTCAGTAGGACTACATGTATCACCAATGGTTCGCTGGTTCTAACCGATGTAGGTTTTACCTCACTGCATACCGACAATATTGTTGCGGGTTTTCTCCCTACAATATTACTAGCAGTCGTGATATGAGTGAAATACTCTTAAACGTCAAGACATTCAACCCCAATCACCTTATGTTTATCAGAAACATTCATTAAAAAGCCATGGTACACTAAGCAATTGATTATTTTATCAAATATTGATAAACTTGCTGTTTATAGAAGTGTACTTAAAGGATTTGCTCATTAAAGAAAGTGTTACCTGGTCCAATTGACAGAGACAGATACTGTTGTTCTTCGAGAAACAACCGATGTAAATTCAAATCTTAAAGAAATCATAATTCTAGAATCAAGTCGCCGTTTGCAAGGAAAACTATGTTTACTGAATGTTCTTACGATCTCACTTTTACCAACTTCAACTTTGATGGCGGTTTATTTGTGACAGTGTTCGGTATTCTGGATTGTGCTTTGCTGTGTCTGAATACCAAGAGTTGTCTTTCCTTCTTCTACAGTCACAGTAAGAGGTCCTGTTCCGTCTCTCCAACTGGGTACCTGGTCACACAAGGACTCACTCCCGAAGTTGGAGTCAACTACTACAGCATGCTCTATGGTATGTCATATAAGAACCAGTCTAAGTAAACCTAGCCTCTATAATACCCGATATTGAGTCTAGCAAGACGTAGTAACTGGCCGCGTCAGCCTACCTATCGAATTGATCATCTTACCAAGCCGCATTAGTCTGCTTTCGCACATAATGTTCAGATTTCAAATTTCAAACACATGATATCATTAGTAGCCTCTGTATGATTTGATAAATCCATTCGACCACCTCACGTTTGCTGTGAGAGTCATGATAGGTCACCGAAAGGTCGACCTTTGACTGAATCTATCTAGACTCAATATCGGAGTACAGTGAGTAATATTGTGGCTATGTGTACTTAGACTGTATAATAACCGACTTTTGTATTTGATATTTTCAAAACAATCTGATTGCTAACATTTGCTATACCAAACAATAATTTTCATAAGTAACTCATGGTCAACCTTGAGTGAGGATATTCAACCATTTATCCTTGAGATTGAATAGAGATTACCCTTTTGTAATAATTCAATGGCATAAACTATTAATGTAAAAAACCATGTGATCACTTTTAGCGTCGAACCCGAAAGTTTAATACATATCATATGTTTATAATCATCCATTCAAAAAAGGCATATTTTTTGTCATTATATACAACTGCAAACCTTAAGTTTCTTCACTTACCTGCGTATTCTACAACAAATAATTATAATGTTATTTGGAATGTCTTTGAGGGATCCTAGAATTACGAGACTAAAGGGATAACATCGAAATTTCGCTATATGAGTTACGATTCAGCTTCTGTTAACTTATTCTTAGGTCATACTTAACATAGATATAGAATATGGCATGTCTTTTAAGTGACCAGGGATCCGCGGCGAAATTTCAAAAACACTATTTTTCATTTTTCTCTACAATATCTTTCATAAAGGTTAAACAGTTTTAGATCTTAGTCATAGTTGTTCCTCTGCACTAAGGCAATGTAATTGCGATGATTATTTCGTACAAAATATATAGGGATTATTTTAATCGAAATTCAAGAAAACCAGAATTTCACAGATAAAACCCAATCTGTCTATCTAACCATGTCAAATATCGAAATTCGGCACAAATTGCCGAGACGATCCCGAAATAAGCTTTTGGAATGATTATTCTACACGTGGACATTTGGTGCTCCTGGAGTTATATTATTGAATGTCAAATCCAAATCAGAATTACGTGATATTTGCACTAAGATACACAAGCAAGTGAACAAACTTACGCAGTTGACATCTGGTTGTAAAAGAGAACGGTTTTTTGTAAATGAATTCTCCTATTAATCAACCCGTTGTAGTTCAAATCATTAAAATGACGATCAATTGTAACTAAGCGGATGGAACCATTTCACTCACACCTCGCTGCTGGCGGTTCAATCGACCTTTCCCTCAAGCAAATCAGTGACGAAGCTGTGTGAGTATTGGAACACGGCACAAATCAGGGAAACATTTTACCAAAATTCAAGATTCACAACTTTTTATCACCTGTTCTAGATATCATCAAATCAATCAAAATTTTGACAAGTTGAAGCCTTTTAACAATTTATATCAGCTTTTAACCAATTCTCTGACATTTTACTGATGTTTGTTCAGCTTCGTGATGTTTCAATATTTTGCTGTTGCAATTAAATTCACAGTCTGGTTTAAAATGATTGTGCTTCGATGAAAAAAAGTGTAAAAATATTGTCTCTAGTGGGTTTCGAACCCTACCCAGCCCTGCTTTGCTCTCCGTCACAGTCTGAATGCACCCATATTACCCGAATATTATGACGTAAGCTCATCTAGCCAATCTCAAGGACAGCGGCAAAAGATTTCGATATCAGAGCTAGGGGCACGTTACTCCTGTGAAATCCATTTTTACATGATCGCCGCCATGTTGGTATTTGAAAGGGACGATGTGATTGGTTTGCTTGTGGCTATGTTTTGTCTGCGCTAAACTGGCGTTGAACAAACGCCTAACTTTGGTTCTTTCAGACCGGTAACGAGAGGAAAGCCCTGATACATATTTTAACTTTGTTCCCCCGAAATTTCACGCCGCTAATGGCTGAAATACTGACCAAGTGACGTTAAACAACAACTCACTCACTCGCTTACTCACCCACTCACTCACCGAGAAGACCTCTACGCAGTACTGAGATCAACTCGAAACACAGATCGAGTGATTGGTGACATTCGTTATTTCAATGTTATTGATAAAGTGATACTATTTGAATAGACTATTGGTAGAAAATGTAAAAGGCTATATTTTGCTCTTTTCTAATACTATTTAGGATTTGGAATGCAGTGAAAGGTAATATCTTATTTCTTCAGAAGGTTCAAAATCATATCAATTGAGTAATCTCTATTGGGATCAGTAATAAGGCTTTAAGCTGGTCCTTTTAATTCTACAGTAGAACATGGATATAACGATCTCTAAGGGACCAACGAATTTAGTTCGCTATATCCGGTGTTCGCTACTCACTTTTGACCGCCATGCATAGGGTTTTTGAGGGGATTTAACAAATGTTCACTATATCCGATTGTTCGCTATATCCGAGTTCGCTATATCCGTGTTCTACTGTATTTAGGTTTTGGAATGCAGTGCTCATCCACTGAAGACTGTTCATGTCACAACTGCATCTGCAGGCTAGGATCATGTCAGTGTGCTGTTGGGTACAGTTATCAGCCTTCAAATGGAAGCTGTGTCAAGCGTGAGTAGGTCTCCAGTCTTTGTAAACCTAGCCTCAATAATACTCCCTTCACTCCGATATTGTGTCTAGAAAGATGTAGTAGCAGGTCGCGTCGGCCAAGCTTTCGCCGACCTATGACCCTCACACGTTATTTGTGCGACTGAATAGTATTGCGGCTTGGTAAGACGATCCCTGATTGGTCGATTCGATAGATCGGCTGACGCAACCTGCTACTACATCTTGCTAGACTCAATATCGGAGAGAAGGGGGTTTCTCAGGCTCCACGTGCGTTGGGTAGAGCTGTCAATACAAGTCCGATTCCTTCCATTTCCCCAGTCTTAATAAATTTAGATCAAAAGGTTTTATATTAGGTCATACTGTTGACAAAATATAAAATATGTTGATCTAAATCACTGTAGTATGATAAAATATAAAATCTGTTGATCTAAATTTATTTAGAATGTCCATTTCCCGTGCCTAATTGACAAAAAGTTGAAAGGAAGGAAGGGAATAATCTGCCATACACATTTTTTTATCTGAGGATAAGATGAGATTTTTCTTCATTGTAGGATGCAGTAAATATGGAGATGATTTTTCCTCTTATCAACACCATGGTATTACTACCTACAACACGAAGTCCATCTCCTCGTCCACCGGTAGGGCGTGTATGGAGGCATGTCGAGATGAAACCTCGTTTGTCTGTATCAACGCTGAGTACAGTGAGAGTTTGTCATCGTGTATGATGTGCGATACAGCTTGGTTTGATATTCCTGAAAATAAACGACTAACTGATGATATTGGCTGGGTACTGTACTATCGACATTGTGCTAATTGATTTCATTTGAAATTTCATTTAACGGGCTGGAGAGCACAGGGACTTGTAATGCAGAAAACAACAGAGTAAAAAGCTTTTTTAGTCGACGATCCAGCACATACTACTATATAAAAAGTAAAGGGATATATCAAAGGCAATACCCCATGTCCGTTTGAAAATATATTTCATAATGAAATCTTTACAATTATATTTCCTGTCATATATGGCTTCAAAGGCAATACCTTTCCCTTCAAAACAAGCCATAAACAATAAAAATCGGTTGGGTATTTTAAATGATAGCAATTTTCAAAGTCGAAAAATAGCCCATCTCGGCCTTTCCAACCATTTGCTGGTCCACTCGGAAAACTCGAAAAAAACAACTTAAATTTTTTTATTAAATCGTAGAATATTCCCACGAAGCTCAGCTTGGGCTCGATCGGTAATAAAAATCTTGCTGGTACGATTCCGTCACAAAATTCACTTACAAAGACTTCTAAATCATCCTCACCAGCATTTTTTAATATCACCGTAACTTCTCGGGCCGACTGGGGCAGACCGACCGCCATATTGGATAGGTCACAACTGCCCCGCACTAAACCACTCGCGCTATCTGATTGGGTACACAAAGGGAGGTAACTCTGGCCCTTTGTTGTTGGAGTATCAGCTAAATGGCGGACAACATGTGACAATCGCGATGTCGCTTACCCGTAAACAACTTGAGTGTTTGGCTATTGTCAAACAAGGTCACAATTTGGCAATATTAGGACAGGCAGGCGTCGGGAAAACTTTCCTTGTGAGTCACTTAAAGAATGAACTCGAACTCTTGGGGTTAAACGTTGCAGTGACATGCACAACCGGAATCGCCTGTTCCAACTACAATGTAAGTGCTTCCTTTGCTTATGTTTGCTGATTTGTTGAAAAATTCATATATAACGTTTTTCATAATATTTCAGTAATTAAAAGCAACGTAACACCATTAACATATATGTTGACGAAAGACAAGACGAAGGGGTTTCTTTTAGTGAAAGGTGATTAAAAGCCCAAACACGTATTGATTTATAAATATTTTTTAATCATGGTAGATAAGATTAGTGTTTACTTTTGACAGAATATGGAAAGATATTCACATCCTGAATGCTATTGACATCATAACTTTGTTATAGTGATAGTAAGTGAATCATAGTAGGATATCAAGTTCAGAGTATGCATCAAAGACAACTTGACATTTGTCATATATAAACCATAAGTTTTTCAAAGTAGACACTGCCCAATAGTGCTTATCATTAGATAAAACATTTGTATATCTGCCCTTTCTACCGTTAACACAGAAAAAAGGGAAATTTTAAATATTGAAGAATATCATGACTTATTAAGCAGCTCTCTCTTTTCAATAAAAATAAGAAATTGCTTTTGATACAAACATTTATTGCTGGTATCTATTGAATAGTATTGATAAATGCCAGGATTGAGATATATTATATGATATCATATTCAATTTTTTGATTTTGCTTAAATATGTCAATGTATTGTGATACTCAATTTCTAGGCTAATCAAAACAAATCCACAGCTATATTGAATAGTTTCCCCTGAATTTTGCTAAAAAATTATCCAATAATAACAGCATAAAATAACTCTGTTATGTTATGGTATCTGGCATTTTTAAGTCTACACCAATATCCTACATCTTATTACAGTCACAGTCACAGACTCACCCAAAGCCATATTATGACATGTTGATTTACCAAGTTTCCAAACACATTTACGAAATTTCACAAAAATAGACTCAATAATATTGCAGTATGCAGTGTTGTTCCTAGCTGGTCAGCTGAGGGGGTCATTTTGGCCTATTTTAAGCATATGGGACCCTTTGCAATGGAAATATCTTACTTCTAAAAATATTTAGGGGACACCAAGCAAAAAGGGTGGGCAAATTTCCCCAGGACCCCCTCTAGGAACAGCACTGAGTATGTGCACAATATTTCCCCTCCCTTACATAGGAATAGTTAAATGATACTTTCAAAAATCTTCAACCAGTATCACATAAAATTGTTTTCCTTTTTAATTTTGTTTGATTAGTATCACAGTTATTGTTACCAAGCATCCTTTAGAAATTTGTAACAAAACATAGAGATGATGTTTTAATTTAAGAGTATACATACCGTTAATACCTAGATAATTATAAAATGATACTGACTGTATGATATTGCCATGGTAAAACAAATGTTAGTATGAGTCTAATTAACTTATCTAAGAAAATAATAAACGTTTCAGGCCTCAAAACAGTCCCATGTCAAGTATTAATTTTACATGAGTAAGTATGCAAAACTCCCTTAGATGTCAAAACTTTATCTGACCAAGCCATGCATATAGATAATGTGAGCTGTGCTCACTTTTTCCTTGTTTATACATTTCAACTCATTTGATACATTAACCGTTATTACATTTTCCTTCAGGGTGCAATTACTATTCACCGTTTTTGTGGAATCAAAGATGGTCGATACTCTCTAAATGACATGGAAGATGTCCTTGAAAGAGAAGATGCTCTTAGAGAAAAGATTTGCAGCACTGATGTTCTCATCATTGATGAGATTTCTATGCTCAGGTATGTTGAAAAGATTGAAACAATTGTCTGTTTTATTTTGTAGATAACACTATTTTATGCCAATAAAAATAATGTTTCACTATTCCATCTGTCTTGTCTAAAATGTCAAAAACAAGTAAACAAAATAAGGCTTTTGAAGGTTTTACCTGGTCTTCCATTTTGTATACATTATAATTCTAAAAAAATATATCTACAACTAAAATAAAGTATTCTACAAACCATTTCTGCTATTGTTTTGATATGTTAAAAAATAACTTTACTTCATGAAATCTACATTTTGTCATCTAAAATGTGTCCATCTTATTATCAGATTTGGTTGTTGGTGAAAACATGTTTTTTAAAACATACAGCCCCTTTTCTATGTCAACTGCATTTAAATACCATATAACTTAATGATTGGCAATTGGGCCATTTTTAAGATATGAGGGGCCCTTAGAGTTTCTATATGCCCTATGGAACTAACTTTAGAATTTGAATAGGGATCACATAATAAGAAAATAACTTTTATTCTAATCCAGTTACAGATTTATGACAAATTTAAGTTGGCCCCACCCATAATTCTGATTCAAATTCTGATTGTGCATACATTATTCTTTGATAGCTACAAGATGCTGTCTCAAGTAGAGGCAGTATGTCGAATGGCAAGGAAGAACAAGCAGATGTTTGGTGGATTACAGATGATAGTTTGTGGGGATTTTTTTCAACTGCAACCAGTTCCAAACCTTCTATATGGTGACAGAGGTGACTTTGCCTTCAGGTAATTTTCATGACATTTTCAACTAATTTCATAGCACTCAACGCTATTGATTTACATTGATCTATATCATATATTATTATTATTATCATAATCATCAGATACAAGGGTATTTGGAGAAGCCATGAGAATGAAAATACACTGCAACATGAGGATGCAAAGCAATTCAAAGAATGAGAACTATAAGGTCACAATTATCATATATCCATGAATAGCCATATTGTCTGCATAAACAAAAATGCAAAGTTGCAGTCTTTTTTACTTTTTAAGTGGACCACTCTGGAACGACGCATTTCCCCATCACATCATACTCAGTGAAGTGATACGACAAAAGGAGCACCAACTCATAGATGCCATCAGAGAAACAAGTAGGGGCACTTTGTCTGAAGCCACTGAAGAGTTCCTGACCAGCCTTTCAAGACCCTTAACAAGTGATCAGGATTTTGTGAAGATATGTGCAACAAACCAACAGGCAGATCTTCACAACCAGAGGGAAATCCTTCGACTCAAAGGTTTCTTTCAAAATAGTTAAAATAACTTTTCTAGTTCCCTTGATTATACTATCAATTATTTGTTTGTATTCACAAGGATCGATCAAGTATGTCGGCATTATTCCTCATGAAATCCATCTACAGTTCTTTGTTAAATACCCAACTTCATCAATATTGTCAGATGTTTGTACATGATAAGTCTTGAATCTAGCAATTTTTCCCATCCACATCTATTAACTCTTCGAAGGATATATCTGTTATCCTCAATTTCTGGTTCACATTCTGTAATTCAGTTAATGAAAGTATTGTTAGAATTTGTCAGCTGAATGTCTTATTCATGTTGCACAGGTGATTTGAAAACATTTCACAGCGAAGACTGGGGTGAGAAGAAATATCTGGACAGACTGGTCGCTCCGAAGTGTCTCTGGTTGAAAGTTGGATGTCAGGTTATGCTCCTGAGGAACCTATCTGATAATCTTGTCAACGGCTGTACTGGTGTTGTTACAGGCATCGGAGATACCTTCATTGATGTCAATTTTCAAGGTCAATCTTCAAGGATACTCAAGTACACATTTGCAGGTAAGCTCATTAATGAGGTCAAAAGACATTAACATAAATGTTCCTTTCAGTGGCTAAGTTGACAATGTACTGAGAGATACTACACAGTATACATGTTCACTCTGTATTACGTGTTCATATTAATTCATTATTCCACACTGAATAGAGCTTATCAAAAACTCAGTCATTATTTGACATTGAACATCAATTCAAAAATTGCATTTTAAGTTAGCTGTTCCTAACTAATTTAACTATTTTAACTTGACTATTCACCATTAGATATTAGCATTAACATGCTTATGATGCGTTGTGTCTCTTATAACATATAGAATTCTTATAAATTGAATGAAAACTATAAACATCCAACATAAATAGTGAACTCCTTTCCCCAAAAAATGGATTAAACAGCTATTTAGAGTATCAAAGGCAAAAAACCATAGTTATCAAAGTAAATGTTGTCAAGGTTTAGTTAATTTACTTAAATATGAAGATATTAGAATGTTAAGAATTAAGCCAGGTTCAAGACAACAATGGACAAAACTATGAGTTATGACTCAGTTTTCCTTTCCCCAAAGAAATGTAAGCATTCAAGTTTATGTTTGTAACTTGAGATTCACTTTGATAAGTGTTTCCTGACTGCCCTCCTTATATTATCTTAACTGGTCATTTGATTTGTATTGCTTAACTACATTGTTTCCTCAGGTCTTAGATGAGATGGTATACAAAATACTTACCGGCACATAGGAATCATATCAATGATTTGTTTTAAATTACATTTATCCTTAAGAGTAAGTTATTAAATCATTCCTTAAAATGCAAATTTTGAATTTATGGGTCATGGTTTTCCTATTGTCTTATTTTAAGTGAGACATGCCTATTTCAAAGAATTTATAAGCTAGTTGATTGTTTTCAGAGGTTTCCTCTTTCTTCTCAATGGTTCTTTTAACTTGAAAGAAACTGGCTCAGCTGTTGTTTGTTGGCGATGACAATTACTTTTCCTTGACACCAAGGATTGTCCCAGAATGATGCTGTTGTTGGTTTTCTGGTATGTAGCATATGTAGGGTTGGTGGCATTCCCATTGTGCAATCCTCTCTGCTGGCAAAAGTGGTTTTCAATTGGGTCACTGTTGATACAGGAGGGTTTTACCTGACTTCCAGGGTGTTTTCCAATGAAATCTCTCACCATGTTGTCAAACCCAAGAACACAAGAGGTTAGATCTTCCCGACACTGACTTGACATCAGTTTGCGCTGCTTTTCAGATGGTTTCAGATCACTGGTAATGACCTCCTTCTCCCAGTTTTGGAACCATTTAAAAGCCTCCCTGTTTTGACCTAAGCGGTGGTCACCAATGTGTGTTATTGGTCGATGATCCCGAAAGTTTTCTACAAGGACACTTGTCTGAGTTAGTAGATCAATTGTTCCATCCAGCTTGCTCCCTTCTGCACCTAGAGAAGATTTGTATTGGACAAAGAGTTCCAACATGTCGCTGTTGAGGACTTCTTCTGCTAGGTGGTTTCTCATCTTCTGAGCTTGATCTGGGGAAATGTGGTCAGCTGTCAATTTTCTGTGGAACTGAACAATATTGGACTTGTCCCACTGGTAAGCTTCTTTCCAGTGGTCCCAGAATATCTGAAAGCCAGATGGTAGTTGAAGGCTTCTTGTCTTGCTGTTTTGACCACTTTTCATCAAATTATTCCTTATCTTCTTGAAGCAGTGTGACACATCCATTATAAAGAAAATTTTCTGTGATGGATCTGCTTCTGCACGGCCTTCGAAAGACAGTCTGTCAATATCAACATTCATTTTCATGAATGCTCTGTTTGCCCCAGCCCCATCCATGCTTACATAGTTCACATTGAAGTCCCAAAGAGATAGTTCTGCAATTGCGTCATGGACAATAGCATGTACTGTGTGGGCAGATGCTGTCACCACTGGAAAATGTGCAATTGGGAATCTGAATCCACCCATTCCTAAAAACACCATCTGGAATACATGAGTTGCAATTTGTTGTTGCTTTTGTCCACTCTGGATGACTTTGAGAAGTTGTGATTCCAAAGGGGTTTCAGTGAAACCTACAAATTCAACTCCTGAGCCCCTCCTGGAGATGTGAATGTCTGACTGTATCGCCATCTCATCTATGAGAAGACCCCCGGTCCTGCCTGATACTGGAACATTAAGGCGATCAGCTTCTGTGTGCATCCAGCTAAAAACCTCATCCTGAAACCCAGCCTTCTGTTCAACACTATTTTTGTAGAGAACCAAAAGAGACTCTGAAGGGAGCAGTAGCATTCCGCTATTTCGAAGGTCCCTATAGCTTCTTGGACTTCTTGTCCAAAGTGTCAAACATGTTTTGATAACAGACTTTGGCCACCGGTTACTCCTTTGGTCCTTATTTGATGAATTAGACATTTGGCTTTTTAAAATGTCCAGCATGCTCTCGGTAGCATTTGGAAGCATGTCCCTGAAACATTTGTCATCATCCGCTTTTGATTTCTTGGAATCTTTCGTTGCTGCTGTGAAGGGTATTTGTCTGCAAACTCTACAACAACCCCTTGTTCCTATGAAAGATACCACTTTCATGCAATTTGGTGAAAAGATGTGTTGTTTATTGATATTTTCATCACCCTCTTTTGTAATGTTCATCTGTATTCCATGGGATGAATTTTTAGACTTCCCTACTCCAAAACAAAGTGGCAATCTTTTCACAATATCACAGATTGATGTTATATCCTGCGACGAGCACAAGAGTTTGCAGTTAATATGGAGCGGATGAAGGTTAACTTTCTTTCCAGAGATGAGTAAGGACCATCCATTTTCAGCAAAAATGACTTCCTTTTCAATGATATTTCCATTCGCACGATATCCAGTATCCAGTCCTAAACTGACTTTGGTTTCATCCTGTGATATGACTCTGAAATCTTCTGGCTTAGATTGGACAACAGTGTTCTTATCAAAGTTCAAATGTTCATCAAGTTTTAATGGCGAAAGCTTAGCACCACTTAAGACACGAATTCTTGATCCATCCTTATTCCTTTGTCTGATTACTGACAGGTATGGAAGAAGAGATTTCAGAAACTTTGAGAATAGATTCTGGGGGGATGGCCTGTGGTCCTGAAGAACGCACTCAAACTGATACTGCTTGTAAAATTGCTCAAGTGTGTTGGTACTACTGCTGTCTGGCACTAGTCTTTGAATGATCCTAAGAAAGGAAAGAAAAAGCTGTTGTTCATTTAATCTGTCAAAATCACAGTATATATTCATTTGAATGGGGGGGGGGGGGGGATGTTTGTATATCTTTTTGACAATAATTCCATGGTATTGATATGTACTTATCTAAGATTTAATTCCCTGATTTTGAGAAATTTTTCTTCACATGAGTTTTCACTTTCAACAAGTTTCAATTTATATACATATCCTTATTAAATCTGAAAGAACCTCTCAGGCTCTGTAATGACAGCTGATTCATATAAACATTGAGTCAATGACTAACTTGGTGTCTTTTTGGACAAGCATGAATGATGTTGATAATGTATGTATACAGTTCTTTGTTGACTACATTTTAAGTGTGTTTTTTTTCCTTTGCAGTTTACAATCCCCAACTAAAATGTGATGTTGCCAAAAGATGTCAGTTTCCCTTGAAACTGTGCTATGCTTTCACCATACACAAATCCCAAGGGATGACCATTGACAGGTAAATTAAACAAAACTAGTTCCTAAAATTTCCATCTGTTTAATGTCCTTTATCATTGTATTCCTTAGCAAGAAAACTAATCAGATCTGATAGGTGAGAATGGCTTTTGACATTTTCAAATTCACTTCAAGAACAAGTTTTTGCCTTAAGCTAAAATTTCAGGAATTCTTTATGACACCAAATCAGAGATTCCGGGTTATTATGTTTTTTTTCTGTCCGTCAGTCTGTCTGCACCAAACAGCTTTAAGCTGATAATAAGTTTAGGAATAGACTTTTGATTCATGATATTTCAGATGAGATCCTAATATTTAACCTCTTGCTCAGTAATCTGCAGTCTTACATAACCATTCTTTAAGCTATTAGCTATAAGCTTGTATTTTTTCCATTCCTGATTTATGATATAAAATAAATGTGCTGTAACAAATTATGTAGGATTAGTGGGGTATATCAACTCCTATTGACTCTGATTAAATTTAAGTCTGTAACATCTATATGAAATGAAGAATTAAAGGGACTGTCCAACAAGACAACAACCCAAAGAAAAAGCACTGTCCAGAACCTCCCTGTTAATTACAGACAATCCAAGACATCTTTATAATAGATACTTAGCTATCATATAAACCTGAATTTGTCTAAAAATATATAACTACAGTTCATGATTTTCAGGTTGCAGGTTGACTGTGAAGGCATTTTCCGGCCAGGTCAGTTGGGTGTTGCCATTGGGAGGGCAAGAAGCATAGAAGGACTTCAAGTGCTGAACTTCCATCCACATTGGGTGATAGCCCAGGACAACATCATTTTTGAATTTTACGAAAGCAAATCCATGTTGCTTCTGGAAAATATGGAGTGCTGTCAACACATCAGGTTGGTAAACAACTACTGTACATCAACATATAAATGCTTGTCTTTAGGCGTAGGCGAGGAATAAAATTCATAACTTTGTTGACCCTTTGGCCCCTCATAAGGGCCACAAGCTTGAAACCTATTTTCATGTTTATGCCCCTGTTATATATGGCAGGGGCATATTGGATTACCCTAGGTTGTCCGTCCGTATGTACGTAACTATACAGGGTATTGTATCCACTTCTGGCCTGTAAGGCCCGATGGGCTTATGGCATAGCATGGTGTCCGGTGTCCGTACGTCCGTAAACTTTGTGGAATTTCGACTTCTTCTCCAGAACCAGAAGGCCTAGAAAGCTGAAACTTTGTGTACAGACTCCTTGACTAGTGAGGATTATAAATTGTAACTTCGGTGGCCCTGTGACCCCTAATAAGGGCCAAAGGGGCCATATCCTAAAAACCTATTTTCATCTTCTTCTCCAGAAGCATATGGCCTAGAAAGCTGAAACTTTGTGTACAGACTCCTTGACTATTGAGGATTATGAATTGTAGCTTTGGTGACCCTGTTGCCCCTAATAAAGGCAACAGTAACGTCCTTCAAATCTATTTTCAGTTTCTTCTCTTGAAGTATAAGGCCTAGAAAACTGAAACTTGTCGCCTATATACTTAATTTTATGATTGGTGACCCTGTGGCCTCTACAAAGGGGGAATCACATTGACCACACTCTAGAGCATAATTGATGATGAAGCCTGATGAGCTACAGAGCCAATGGCTCTATTTCTTCACATTTCTGACATGTTGAACTTAGGTGAATTTTGGGGCAAGTGAACGCTCATATTGGTATGTTAAGGGATGTTGTTTATCCACTTCTCCTCAAAAGTACTGGATAGACCTAAAGGTGTGCATCTCATATTTTGTTTTGGGAATTTTTAATTTTCTACATTTTTAACATGTTTGAACTTAAATTGAAGTTACTTCAACAGTATGCCTGCACTTTACCTATTGCTTTATAGATTTCATTAAACTTACAGGTATGCTAAAGGTGTGCATCTCTTATTTTGTTTTAATTTTATGGTTGAAAACATTGATGGCTTTTTTATTAGCCATGGACAAACGTTTTCTACCTTGTTAGCTCATCAGGTCTGAAAGACCCGATGGGCTTATGGCATGGCATGGCGTCCGGCGTCCGTCCATCCGTCCATCCGTAAACTTTTGACATTTTCGACTTCTTCTCCAGAACCGATGGCTCTAGGGAGCTGAAATTTGATGTGCAAACTCCTTGGCCAATGGGGATTCCAAATTGTAGATTTCATGACCCCATGACCCCAAATGGGGTCACAGGGGTCAAAACTTTTAAAACCTATTTTCATCTTCTTCTCAAGTTCCTAAAGGTCTAGAGAGCTGAAAAGTTGTGAGTAGACTCGTTGGCCAATTGGGATTCTAAATTGTAGATTTCGTGACCCCATGACCCCAATTGGGGTCACAGGGGTCAAAACCTTAATAACCTATTTTCCTCTTCTTCTCCAGTTCCAAAAGGCCTGGAGAGCTGAAAAATTGTGTAGACTCCTTAGCCAATGATGATTCTAAATTTTAGGTTTGGTGACCCCTTGACCCCAAATGGGGTCACAGGGTTCAAAACCTTAAAACCTATTTTCACTGCTTCTCCAGTTCCAAAAGGTCTAGAGAGCTGAAAAGTTGTGTGTAAACTTCTTAGTAAGTTGGGATTCTAAATTGTAGATAAGGAGAATTTTAAATTGTACATTTGGTGACCCTGTGAACCCTACTAAGGAGAGAACCACATTTGCTACGCCCTTAAGCAAAATTGACATCAGGCCTGATGAGCTACAGAGTCAATTGCTCTACTTTTAAACTTTTTGATTATATACTAAATCTATATAATATGTTTATTTTATTTTCTGTTGTAGTGTAACTGGAGAAGACACAATAGGTCCAATTCCTGAAATTCCAGCAGACTTTGATAATGATGATGAAGATCTTCTACTACTTCAAAGTTATGATGAGTGCATTGACGAAGATGAACATGCAGGTGACGAGGAAGAAGAAATTGATAATGTTTATCACAAGGATGATGCTTTGAGTTTTCTTAAAGGAGCCTCTCCTGAAAGTGACTTTACCATTTTCCAAAAAGAAGTCATACAAAAGATAGGTGAAATGGAAAAACACCCTGAGAAAATTCTAAAGTATTGTAACACATCAGTTACCTTTATATCAAAGGCCTTTGCTGAGACTGTGACAAGAAATCCCAAAAATGAAAATGTGAATGAATTTTACATGAAATGTCACTCATACTTGATATCAGACAAACATACAAATGCATTGAGACGGTTGTTTGGAGAGACCTCAAAAGCAGTTCATCATATTTGCTACAAAATCTTCAAAGCCATCCGAGAAAGATTTCTCCATTCAAAAAGTGAGGAAGTTTTGGGTTTTGAGGAGGAGGATGTTAATCCAAGGAGCTCACCGTCGTTAAATGATGCGTCGAGAGCAAAGGTGAGATACATTAGTGGTTACTGTTTCCATAAAATAGAGAAGAATTGTTCCACAGGAATTGGAAACAACATATTCAAACTGGGACCAAACTCTTTGGAGAATTTAGAAAACTCCTATCGGAAGAAAATGTTGATCAGAAAGGCTCTCAGGAAACAGAGAACTATAATTGATGAAACTGCAGACTATGCAAGTCTAAGTGAAATACTGAGAAAACAGAATATGCGAGAAGGACTAACTCATGTGAGTGATGTTGCCTTTGATTTTTCAGTTTTGCTTGCACAAAAGTGTATAAATCTTCAAACTGACTACAACCTCAATAGGTATGGAAAACACTTTCATTTGTTTGTTTCCACAACTCTCCAAAGAGACTCTGGTCTCTTCCAGAAGTGGCTGAATGTCTTTCAACCAGAAGGATACACCGAGAAGAAAAATCAACCTGCCGAAATAGAATGTCTGGAAAGAGCAGTGAACTTTGCGAGTGACATTATTGAAATGTTCAATGATTTCACAGAAACATTTGTCAGAATAATGTCAAAGCAATTTGTAAGAGACATTCTAGAGAAAAAGGCCATCAAGAAGAAAGAAGCTCACCGTAAGGATATTAAAATAAGGAAGGATGAAGGGGTGTCTGGAGAACGAGGAAGAATTGGTGATGCTGGAGAAAGCAAGCGTGGATCGGGAAGGGCAAGAGGTGGTTCAGGAAGGGCAAGAGGAGAAAGCAGTGGATCAGGAAGGGCAAGAGGAGAAAGCAGTGGATCAGGAAGGGCAAGAGGTCGTTCAGGAAGGGCAAGAGGAGAAAGCAGTGGATCGGGAAGGGCAAGAGGAGAAAGCAGTGGATCAGGAAGGGCAAGAGGTCGTTCAGGAAGGGCAAGAGGAGAAAGCAGTGGATTGGGAAGGGCAAGAGGAGAAAGCAGTGGATCAGGAAGGGCAAGAGGTCGTTCAGGAAGGGCAAGAGGTGGTTCAGGAAGAGGTAGAGGAGACAGCAGTGCATCGGGAAGAGCAAAAGGAGGCAAAGTTTGTTCAGGGAAAGGAAAAGGCAGGATTAAAAAGAGTGTCCAGGTGGAAAATCCTTGTGGAATATGTGGTGATGAATCATATATTGATTGTGTAGCTTGTGACATGTGTGACAAGTGGTATCACGGCAACTGTTTAAAAATCTATGACCTTGATTCATTACCTGATGAATGGTTTTGTCCCAAATGTGAAGAGTAAAAAAACCTAGAACGTAAGATCTAGATGAAAGAAGTTTTGTGTGAATTACAAGCTTTCCTTTTCTTCACATTAGAACTTAAGCACTATTCCACATCAAGAATCATTCACTAACTTTTCCCAATGCCAGGAAATAGGGACGACTCTAGTCTGCTTGTTATGTTGTTGATGTAGAAACATCAGAGAATTGGATTGCTTGACCCTATGTTAAAGTTCTTTTCGGTGCTGCTATTCGTTTATGATGTCCTGCAAATGCTCATTCTTCTTGCAAAAAACACTCTAGTTTTAAGGGGTGACTTGACCAATATTGCAATAATTTATTCCTGCTTAGTGCTTGCTATTGTGATAATTTTCCCTCAAAACTAACTGAGAAATTGTCTGTATCACAATCATCTTTGCTGAAACTATTATGTTACAAAAAATATGTGAAGAAATCATGAGATAAATTTTATTTTGACATTTTCCTAAAAAATTAATTTGAAATATATTCAAGAAATCAAAGTAAGAAATAAAATTGATGGGATCACAGAGCTTTCAATAGTTTCAGTGGAATAAATATCTCTAGTTAACCTTACTATTGTTATAAGGATTGTCCTTTTGAGTTTGGAATTGATAGTGTATTATTTCCATGTTAACTGTCACAAGAGTTTGAGAGTTTGATATATCGTTACATCCCTAGTTAGTTTTGTTTATAGTTACTATGTGAATGTATGAAGTCTGAAAGCCTTAAAGGTCAGACAGGTGTTACAGACTGTTTTGGATATCGCCAGAAACTATATGGGCCACCTGTTTATGTTGACGTGTTTGTTTTTCAATGAAAGCAAAAAAGGATGTATGCATAACATCATTTCAGACTTGAAATATTTATGTTAAGGTTAATCCAAATACCATACCTAAAAAAATAATGACGTCAAGGCCTGAAGACCATTAACCCACTTTAATTACACTAAAACTATTGATGTCAAGTGTCAATTGATGAAAAATTATGGAGAGAAGGAACAATATGTAAGTTTGCATAACAGTTTCTCATGATTGTGATATGTGCCTTGTAGTATGTCAACCATAGGCTATTGCCCTATGATCATTACTGAGACTCTTTCTTTGAATGTTACCTTTTTAAACTATTACATGTGAATCAATATGTGTGAAGTATGTTACCAGTTTTTTGTTCTTTTTAGGTGTTTTCATTCAAACAGAACACATCTAGACGCAAATATGTTCATGGCGTTACAACCAAGAGCAATATGATAGATGAATATATGTTTCCTTTACTTTAAAACTTAATGTAATTCTTATAAAAAAATCTTGAATTTTCCGGTGCAATGCTTTTTGTCAATGAGAGCATAAATATGATTGTTTTTTTGCATATTATCAGGGTATCAAAACTCTTTTGAGAGGCATTTTATGTATGAAAACTCGTTTAAGAATTTTTATTATTAATCTCTAACAAACAATGGCTAGAAAAGCATTTTTAGATCATCAATCTCTTCTCATAATGGGCTCATGAACCATATTCACTAGAGAGCTGTTATTTTGTGAATCGTTACCATTTAGAATCCCCATATATATATATATGCCAAGGTAACTTTGTTGAATCCAATTAAAGGCCTCAGGGCATTGCCATTTAAAACCTATTTTCATCTCCATCTCCTAAAGCAATACTGTAACTTTTTTTAAATGATGTGAATATATTAGCAATTTGGACAGTGCTTTAGTTCCAATTTTCAAGTTTTGATGAGCTAGCATACAGAGCCAATGGCTTTTTAAAAAATGAATTCAATGGCTTGGATTTATGTAACAACTTTATTTATTTTTCGTGATATTCTGTGGTCTACCTTTTTGTTCTTTTTCTTGTTATTTAAGATCTTCTATAATTGTTATTTTTATACTCTTGCAAAAATTAATAATGGAAATAGTGAAATATTTATGATCATCAACAAAGGCCTCATATTTCATTAATGGATGTCACTGTTAAGAGACATGTGTTAGTGTTTATTCTTTTTACTATAGGCGTGGGAACAGGGAACATGAGATTTTATAATCAATTATAAAATGTAGCCTTGATGTAACCAATATTGTTGTGATATAACCTTCAATAAAGGAATTTATAGAGTAAATGTATGTGTACCACCAGAGGTTAGAATATACTACAGATTTCATTTGGTTTTGTTAACCAGGACTATTTATCCATTCCTTCCTTTCCATATTACATGTATCATTTACACTCTTGAAAACAGTGTAGTGCCAAGTTACAAATTTAAAAAAATATTTTAACTTAATTAACCCCTATATCAAAATTTGTCTGATAACAGAAAACTGTTCTTCAAACTCATATTTTAAAATGGTTTTACAAATGTGTTTCTGGTGTATTTTTGTCCCAATTAGCAAAAGTATATACCTCATTCTCTTCAAATGATACATAGCTGGGACAATAAAAACGATCGAAAAATCCTCAAAAGCACTTTCTGCCTAATAAAAGCATTTTCCCATGGTCCTTGTCAAAGATCAGGGGTATAAGTGAGAGACACAAACACTTTTTTGCTTGTTTAATATTGCAATTACAGTGGAATTTTATATCCTAGGCCAATTATTCTTTGTTTCATGTTTAATTTACCAATGGTTTGTACAAAAATGATGTAATGAAAGTTGTATTTTTCTCGATGAGCTACACAACACATGGCTCTAATTTTGTTTGGATAATATTTACTAACCAGAATATTTTGGAAAGTTTCAGCTCTTTTTCTGATAATGATGGTAGTCTCATTTTTAGAAACACTAGTTTAAAATTATATTGCTATGATCTAGGTACGGATATGAAAATAACCCAGAATTTTTAGAATGTATAAAAGATGGTTTATCAAATGCTTAATGTCTGTATGGAAGATTCATGTTGACATAAACTAAATAAATTGTTAACTAAAACATTTGTTCCTTCAATTATTTACTCAAAATAGTATATCTCTGGAAAATAGTATGGGGTATATAGTCAATATACTAGAGGTGTAACAATACAGGAGGATAGCAATATGATACGCATCCTGATGTAAGGGTTTCGATACAATACGTATACCTATCGCAATACACTTAGATTATAATTCTGTACCTTTTATATAGATCGAATCAAAATGTAGATGAGTTTATACTGGTATGTGTATTCTCAAACAAAAACATTCATAGCCACTGATTATGATCCAGCTTCCTTTTACAAGCTTGAAGTCAAAATCATGAATCAAGTAATTGTTGTTTCAAATGGTGTTAAAGACAATGTCAACAGAAAATGAAAAAAAAACATAGTTACTTATGTATTGAAAGTATCACTATAGACCTTCTACAGGACGTTATGATACCATACTGGCCTTGTATCGGGATACAATACTGAATCGCTGTATCCTTAGTATTCCTTACAACCCTGCAATATACTGTATTACTTCTTATAGAAATAGAAATAATAGGGGTCCAGGCCCTTATTGAAATTTCGAAGCCCTCAGTGGCTCACCTCCTGGCACCAATTAAAGCCTACCTGATCATTATGGTATTTCCATGTCTCTTTTACCATATTAACCATTATCTTTTATTTACGGGAAACATATAACTAAAAATTCTATAGGGTCCTTATTAGAAACCTTGCTTTTATTTATGTTTAAATACCAGTAACCTTTATCCCCCAGCTCTAAAACAACATGATAAAGGAAGAAGACGTTATATGGCTAGTGAGTAGTGACCCTATTATCGTGGTAACTTTATTATCGTGGTAAACTCATTTAAGTCTCCAATGTCTACAAGGAATATTTATATTTGCAAAGCACATAATAGATGAATAAACTAAATACCGAGTCATCTAAAAAAAACATTGATTCAAATGTTCAGTAATAATTTCTCACATTTTCATTGACCTGAGATAATGAATATCATTTTCATTTATGAAATATCAACTGCATATAAAAGAAATGATCCTGTCTTCACAAAATATTGTCCGAGAGGTTTTTATTTTTTATGTGAAAAGTTTGATAGATAACATACAGAAATGTATGAAAGGAAAATGTTTTGATGGTTTCAAAGATGTTGAAGGTAGAATTACATTTAATGCAAAAATAAGACACAAACCCTAAAATCATAACCTCTCCTCATATTCAAGTAGGTTATTAATGAGCTCAAAATAGATTGCAACATTCTCACTTTTCAGGAGCAATGCTACTTGACTATTATATACATAATTTAATTGTTAAAAGTGGCATTTTGTTGAGAAAGTGTTCAAATCACTTATCAAAAATGGCTGCTCGGTAAAACTGCGACAAGGCATCTTTTTATTAGAATTTTCATGTTACAGCTTTGCAAATATTGAGTTCAATTTCCTAATATCAAATCAATTTTCATTCAATCGGTAAATAATAATCTTATATAGGTGATTTCATCTACTGAGAATAATTTATTTATCATATACTAATTACCTTGATGTAAGGGACACTTCGGATTAAATGCATCACACAGATATGATTTTTTATATAGATATCTATGTCCAAAAATATACTTTCCATAGATAGAAGTTTAATTAACATATTTTGAAAGGACACATGTGCAGAGTTTAAAAACAAGAAACAATATTTAGATTGTAGGCTACTTATTTAGAGGGAAATGTACATGTGAAACCCGTGATAATCAAAACAGACAAAATATTTAAAAAATTGAAACTAATCATAATTGATGATTGTCTATTTATTAATACTGTTAATTTATTCATAGATGCCTGCTACATACTTAATTCACATGTTAACATTTTCCCACACATTCACAAATGTCAGATTTTGAATATAAATTATTTTTCTATAATAAATCAATGATAACATTTACTTCAGATATTGGTATAATTTTGGATGAAGTAATATGGAATATTGTCTTGATATTGTGACAGAATTGTTTTACAAACATGTTATCAGACCATTTAAAAATTATCTTACCAATTAACTGTGTTTGATGTCATGTTGCAAATTTCCGATTCATATTTCGCGCGGTATTTTAGCAGACGACAGTCAAATAAACGTATATTTAATAATTTATTTTCAACCAATCAGATAGCGCGAGTGGTTTAGTGCGGGGCAGTTGTGACCTATCCAATATGGCGGTCGGTCTGCCCCAGTCGGCCCGAGAAGTTACGGTGATATTAAAAAATGCTGGTGAGGATGATTTAGAAGTCTTTGTAAGTGAATTTTGTGACGGAATCGTACCAGTAAGATTTTTATTACCGATCGAGCCCAAGCTGAGCTTCGTGGGAATATTCTACGATTTAATAAAAAAATTTAAGTTGTTTTTTTCGAGTTTTCCGAGTGGACCAGCAAATGGTTGGAAAGGCCGAGATGGGCTATTTTTCGACTTTGAAAATTGCTATCATTTAAAATACCCAACCGATTTTTATTGTTTATGGCTTGTTTTGAAGGGAAAGGTATTGCCTTTGAAGCCATATATGACAGGAAATATAATTGTAAAGATTTCATTATGAAATATATTTTCAAACGGACATGGGGTATTGCCTTTGATATATCCCTTTACTTTTTATATAGTAGTATGTGCTGGATCGTCGACTAAAAAAGCTTTTTACTCTGTTGTTTTCTGCATTACAAGTCCCTGTGCTGGAGAGTAATTAGTTTCTGGTTCATGATAGTGACGAAGTGTTTTCGCTTTCTGTCTCGGTCAACAGTATGGTTAGCCAGGTTTTATTCGAGTCTTAAAGGGGCAGTAGCACGTTTTTTGATAATTTTATATTTTAAAATTTTCACTGATAATTGTTAGTTAATGCTAAATGTAATAGTTTGACAGTGTCGAAAATCTCATTACACAAGCCAATAATCCATAGACAGAAGACAAAGTATGACGATTCATATAAAATCCATTGGCGGCAATTTTGTGTGAACACCTTTAATTCATTTTGTGTAAGAAAAAGCACTCGCATGACAAAACTTTACGTTATATATTTGAATTATTATTGCTCCATTTAGTTTAAATACATTGACTATCAATTGGAACCATTAATTTTCATTTTCCTGACATCACCTTATATTCCCCCTAAAAATGTGCTACTGCCCCTTTAAGGAGACACTTTCTTTGTTTCATGGTATTTTTTTTGGCTTTCATTCTAACGTTGATTATATTTATAAAAACGTCTAACTCGTACATAATGAAATTATTAATGTACGTTACGCCTTCATGTGTGATACAAATATGTATAATGTTCACTGGCATTAATTGAGCGGTTTAAAACCATGCCTTGGGCTAATTTTCTCAAGAACCCTTGCTTTTCAGACGTCCGGCGCTTATTGAACCCCGAGGCTTATTAGAGGAAATACGGTACCTTTGAATATGTATACCAGTTTTATAAGCCTTTGAGCACTGATTTTAAACCTCAAATTTTATCTTATCCTTCTGTACATTATTTTCTCAAATTATCTTTTTACTAATACTAATAGACAAATATACGATAAATAAAAAACTATATTTTTTTCTTTGCTGAACCTATAAGCATTGAACTCTTTTAAGCACGTTCTCGATCAAATGAAACATCTCATATACTTTATCATATTTGTAACTCAGTTATGAAAATCGTTTTCGGCGTGCATGAGTGAGAAACCTTCCCTTGAACATCTCCAACTCAGTTGTATATAAATATATATATTTATAAATATATTATATATATATTGATGTTGTTAAGGTAGCAATCATCTTTGACGTCAATACTTGAATTGGACTTTATGCTATACGTCGTCAGTAAAAGTTATTAAAGAGGAACTGAAAGACATAGACTCGATTTTGTATTTCTTAATTCGGAGCGAAACCTGGCTGAAAACGATTTTAAAATACTCTGCCTTATTATCCCCGGCGTGAGAATCTGTGGTATTAAAGCTTGTCTGCCCTACTATGACGCGTCAGCACTTGCATACTTCTCATGAAAGCATTTACACACATTTTCACACATTACATAATTATAGAATAGTCTATTGTGATGCAAATTTTATGAGAAGTCTAACTGCATCAAGAAACAGGTGTTTCCTGCCAGTCTTGAGGTGTCCCCCCGCGTCTGACCTGTCTGGCGTCCAAGTCTACTTGCGCCCCTTGGGCAGAGCACCACAATCCACATTCCTCCTCAACTACCCTGATAACTGACACCTGAACGTTTAATTGTATCTTCTCGTGTGAAACCTCAGCTCCATGAAGAGATATCTGTGTTGAATTCATATCCTTGTTAACAAATTCTGGATTGAACTCATGTCTGTGTTGAATTTATGACCTTGTAATCAAATTCTGAATAAAATTCATGTCCGTGTTGAATTTATTTCCTTCTTTTCTAAATTATCGATTGAACTCTTGTATGTGTTTAATTTATTTCCTTGTTAAACAATTCTGGGCTGAGCTCATATGTATATTGAATATATAACCTTGTTATTAAATTCTGTATCGATTTCATGTCTGTGTTGAATATATAACCTTGTTATCAATTTTGGATCGAATTCATGTCTGTGTTGAACTTATAACCTTGTTATCAAATTCTCGATTGAATTCATGCCTTTTTAAAAACTATATATCAATTTTAACAAATTTCCGATCGAAAACACAACTGTTTTGAATTTATTTCAAATGCAACAGTTATTTTATATTTAGAAGATTGTGAGATTTTTCAGATTGCTTATATTTGCCTTTATAAGCTCGAATGTTCAGCAAATAATACAATCTGACGGAAAAAGGAAAGTTATAACAAATTGAAATGAACTTTGTAAAATAAATAAATGAGTTAAAACTTTGAAATAAAGTATATGTGTCTATGTTTACTCTCGTGTATGTGTGTTGTATAAACGATTACGGGTTGTTCAGATAGCGAGTATGACATACACAATTGATTTTAACCTTTAAAAACGAGTTTTTTTCTTCCGTTAGCAATTACAAATTAACTAAGTTTGTCTCCATTGTGACACATTAGAGATGACTTTAATTGATTCATTTCATTTCTCCGGAATTAACAGGAAGTTCTTAGTTGGTTAAATATATCTAGTTAGAGCAAAGTACTATAATTGCTTAACGATTTAAAGCGACTACAGAATATGAAATATGAAGATTATCAAG
This sequence comes from Steromphala cineraria, assembly GCA_916613615.1. Lineage (NCBI taxonomy): Eukaryota > Metazoa > Mollusca > Gastropoda > Trochida > Trochidae > Steromphala > Steromphala cineraria. Next base: position 8,446,203 of record OU744735.1, read on the forward strand.
GTAAACAAAGCAATATTATTTTTAACGATTAACTGGGACTTCAAATTATTCATTAAATCAACGTAGCCCCGAACCACATTAAAGAACTTGTCTTTGAGGACTTACAAATGTAGAATCAGAAATAACAAATCGCTCTAAACTCGTACGTCACAATATCAATCATTAATGGATTAGAGTAAACGAAGGGTCGGACACATTCATTAAAATGTCATGGTACACTAAACATTCAACAGTTTGTGTCCAATAGTGATTAAACTGATTGTCGATATTTGCGTACTAAGTGACGAATTATAATTACCATTTCAGAGTGCAATGTGGTAAAAGCCACAAATCGACTGAGATACACAGTTTCTTAAATCATCAATTCAAAGATCAATCCGACGTTAGTTATAAGAGTTCATTCGACCTTACTCTTGCCAACTTTGCCAACCAGTTACCAAAGATAATGCTGTAGTAGTTGACTCCAACTTCAGTGAGTGTTCCAGTAACCAGGTACCCAGCAGAAGTGAAAGAACAGGACCGCTTATTTGGACTGTACAAGAAGAAAAGACAACATTTACATTCAGACACAATATTACCTACGAGGGCAGTCATATCGAGGTTCATATTTTTCATATGTTGCCCTAGGGCAAAATATCACTTTTTCATTGTGTCGTCACGTTATAAACAATGCTTTGACGTCACGGTTCCCCTATGACATTACAGTCTATACCGGCCGGCAGCGGCCACAGGGACTTGTAATGCAGAAAACAACAGAGTAAAAAGCTTTTTTAGTCGACGATCCAGCACATACTACTATATAAAAAGTAAAGGGATATATCAAAGGCAATACCCCATGTCCGTTTGAAAATATATTTCATAATGAAATCTTTACAATTATATTTCCTGTCATATATGGCTTCAAAGGCAATACCTTTCCCTTCAAAACAAGCCATAAACAATAAAAATCGGTTGGGTATTTTAAATGATAGCAATTTTCAAAGTCGAAAAATAGCCCATCTCGGCCTTTCCAACCATTTGCTGGTCCACTCGGAAAACTCGAAAAAAACAACTTAAATTTTTTTATTAAATCGTAGAATATTCCCACGAAGCTCAGCTTGGGCTCGATCGGTAATAAAAATCTTGCTGGTACGATTCCGTCACAAAATTCACTTACAAAGACTTCTAAATCATCCTCACCAGCATTTTTTAATATCACCGTAACTTCTCGGGCCGACTGGGGCAGACCGACCGCCATATTGGATAGGTCACAACTGCCCCGCACTAAACCACTCGCGCTATCTGATTGGGTACACAAAGGGAGGTAACTCTGGCCCTTTGTTGTTGGAGTATCAGCTAAATGGCGGACAACATGTGACAATCGCGATGTCGCTTACCCGTAAACAACTTGAGTGTTTGGCTATTGTCAAACAAGGTCACAATTTGGCAATATTAGGACAGGCAGGCGTCGGGAAAACTTTCCTTGTGAGTCACTTAAAGAATGAACTCGAACTCTTGGGGTTAAACGTTGCAGTGACATGCACAACCGGAATCGCCTGTTCCAACTACAATGTAAGTGCTTCCTTTGCTTATGTTTGCTGATTTGTTGAAAAATTCATATATAACGTTTTTCATAATATTTCAGTAATTAAAAGCAACGTAACACCATTAACATATATGTTGACGAAAGACAAGACGAAGGGGTTTCTTTTAGTGAAAGGTGATTAAAAGCCCAAACACGTATTGATTTATAAATATTTTTTAATCATGGTAGATAAGATTAGTGTTTACTTTTGACAGAATATGGAAAGATATTCACATCCTGAATGCTATTGACATCATAACTTTGTTATAGTGATAGTAAGTGAATCATAGTAGGATATCAAGTTCAGAGTATGCATCAAAGACAACTTGACATTTGTCATATATAAACCATAAGTTTTTCAAAGTAGACACTGCCCAATAGTGCTTATCATTAGATAAAACATTTGTATATCTGCCCTTTCTACCGTTAACACAGAAAAAAGGGAAATTTTAAATATTGAAGAATATCATGACTTATTAAGCAGCTCTCTCTTTTCAATAAAAATAAGAAATTGCTTTTGATACAAACATTTATTGCTGGTATCTATTGAATAGTATTGATAAATGCCAGGATTGAGATATATTATATGATATCATATTCAATTTTTTGATTTTGCTTAAATATGTCAATGTATTGTGATACTCAATTTCTAGGCTAATCAAAACAAATCCACAGCTATATTGAATAGTTTCCCCTGAATTTTGCTAAAAAATTATCCAATAATAACAGCATAAAATAACTCTGTTATGTTATGGTATCTGGCATGTTTAAGTCTACACCAATATCCTACATCTTATTACAGTCACAGTCACAGACTCACCCAAAGCCATATTATGACATGTTGATTTACCAAGTTTCCAAACACATTTACGAAATTTCACAAAAATAGACTCAATAATATTGCAGTATGCAGTGTTGTTCCTAGCTGGTCAGCTGAGGGGGTCATTTTGGCCTATTTTAAGCATATGGGACCCTTTGCAATGGAAATATCTTACTTCTAAAAATATTTAGGGGACACCAAGCAAAAAGGGTGGGCAAATTTCCCCAGGACCCCCTCTAGGAACAGCACTGAGTATGTGCACAATATTTCCCCTCCCTTACATAGGAATAGTTAAATGATACTTTCAAAAATCTTCAACCAGTATCACATAAAATTGTTTTCCTTTTTAATTTTGTTTGATTAGTATCACAGTTATTGTTACCAAGCATCCTTTAGAAATTTGTAACAAAACATAGAGATGATGTTTTAATTTAAGAGTATACATACCGTTAATACCTAGATAATTATAAAATGATACTGACTGTATGATATTGCCATGGTAAAACAAATGTTAGTATGAGTCTAATTAACTTATCTAAGAAAATAATAAACGTTTCAGGCCTCAAAACAGTCCCATGTCAAGTATTAATTTTACATGAGTAAGTATGCAAAACTCCCTTAGATGTCAAAACTTTATCTGACCAAGCCATGCATATAGATAATGTGAGCTGTGCTCACTTTTTCCTTGTTTATACATTTCAACCCATTTGATACATTAACCGTTATTACATTTTCCTTCAGGGTGCAATTACTATTCACCGTTTTTGTGGAATCAAAGATGGTCGATACTCTCTAAATGACATGGAAGATGTCCTTGAAAGAGAAGATGCTCTTAGAGAAAAGATTTGCAGCACTGATGTTCTCATCATTGATGAGATTTCTATGCTCAGGTATGTTGAAAAGATTGAAACAATTGTCTGTTTTATTTTGTAGATAACACTATTTTATGCCAATAAAAATAATGTTTCACTATTCCATCTGTCTTGTCTAAAATGTCAAAAACAAGTAAACAAAATAAGGCTTTTGAAGGTTTTACTTGGTCTTCCATTTTGTATACATTATAATTCTAAAAAAATATATCTACAACTAAAATAAAGTATTCTACAAACCATTTCTGCTATTGTTTTGATATGTTAAAAAATAACTTTACTTCATGAAATCTACATTTTGTCATCTAAAATGTGTCCATCTTATTATCAGATTTGGTTGTTGGTGAAAACATGTTTTTTAAAACATACAGCCCCTTTTCTATGTCAACTGCATTTAAATACCATATAACTTAATGATTGGCAATTGGGCCATTTTTAAGATATGAGGGGCCCTTAGAGTTTCTATATGCCCTCTGGAACTAACTTTAGAAATGTTTGAATAGGGATCACATAATAAGAAAATAACTTTTATTCTAATCCAGTTACAGATTTATGACAAATTTAAGTTGGCCCCACCCATAATTCTGATTCAAATTCTGATTGTGCATACATTATTCTTTGATAGCTACAAGATGCTGTCTCAAGTAGAGGCAGTATGTCGAATGGCAAGGAAGAACAAGCAGATGTTTGGTGGATTACAGATGATAGTTTGTGGGGATTTTTTTCAACTGCAACCAGTTCCAAACCTTCTATATGGTGACAGAGGTGACTTTGCCTTCAGGTAATTTTCATGACATTTTCAACTAATTTCATAGCACTCAACGCTATTGATTTACATTGATCTATATCATATATTATTATTATTATCATAATCATCAGATACAAGGGTATTTGGAGAAGCCATGAGAATGAAAATACACTGCAACATGAGGATGCAAAGCAATTCAAAGAATGAGAACTATAAGGTCACAATTATCATATATCCATGAATAGCCATATTGTCTGCATAAACAAAAATGCAAAGTTGCAGTCTTTTTTACTTTTTAAGTGGACCACTCTGGAACGACGCATTTCCCCATCACATCATACTCAGTGAAGTGATACGACAAAAGGAGCACCAACTCATAGATGCCATCAGAGAAACAAGTAGGGGCACTTTGTCTGAAGCCACTGAAGAGTTCCTGACCAGCCTTTCAAGACCCTTAACAAGTGATCAGGATTTTGTGAAGATATGTGCAACAAACCAACAGGCAGATCTTCACAACCAGAGGGAAATCCTTCGACTCAAAGGTTTCTTTCAAAATAGTTAAAATAACTTTTCTAGTTCCCTTGATTATACTATCAATTATTTGTTTGTATTCACAAGGATCGATCACGTATGTCGGCATTATTCCTCATGAAATCCATCTACAGTTCTTTGTTAAATACCCAACTTCATCAATATTGTCAGATGTTTGTACATGATAAGTCTTGAATCTAGCAATTTTTCCCATCCACATCTATTAACTCTTCGAAGGATATATCTGTTATCCTCAATTTCTGGTTCACATTCTGTAATTCAGTTAATGAAAGTATTGTTAGAATTTGTCAGCTGAATGTCTTATTCATGTTGCACAGGTGATTTGAAAACATTTCACAGCGAAGACTGGGGTGAGAAGAAATATCTGGACAGACTGGTCGCTCCGAAGTGTCTCTGGTTGAAAGTTGGATGTCAGGTTATGCTCCTGAGGAACCTATCTGATAATCTTGTCAACGGCTGTACTGGTGTTGTTACAGGCATAGGAGATACCTTCATTGATGTCAATTTTCAAGGTCAATCTTCAAGGATACTCAAGTACACATTTGCAGGTAAGCTCATTAATGAGGTCAAAAGACATTAACATAAATGTTCCTTTCAGTGGCTAAGTTGACAATGTACTGAGAGATACTACACAGTATACATGTTCACTCTGTATTACGTGTTCATATTAATTCATTATTCCACACTGAATAGAGCTTATCAAAAACTCAGTCATTATTTGACATTGAACATCAATTCAAAAATTGCATTTTAAGTTAGCTGTTCCTAACTAATTTAACTATTTTAACTTGACTATTCACCATTAGATATTAGCATTAACATGCTTATGATGCGTTGTGTCTCTTATAACATATAGAATTCTTATAAATTGAATGAAAACTATAAACATCCAACATAAATAGTGAACTCCTTTCCCCAAAAAATGGATTAAACAGCTATTTAGAGTATCAAAGGCAAAAAACCATAGTTATCAAAGTAAATGTTGTCAAGGTTTAGTTAATTTACTTAAATATGAAGATATTAGAATGTTAAGAATTAAGCCAGGTTCAAGACAACAATGGACAAAACTATGAGTTATGACTCAGTTTTCCTTTCCCCAAAGAAATGTAAGCATTCAAGTTTATGTTTGTAACTTGAGATTCACTTTGATAAGTGTTTCCTGACTGCCCTCCTTATATTATCTTAACTGGTCATTTGATTTGTATTGCTTAACTACATTGTTTCCTCAGGTCTTAGATGAGATGGTATACAAAATACTTACCGGCACATAGGAATCATATCAATGATTTGTTTTAAATTACATTTATCCTTAAGAGTAAGTTATTAAATCATTCCTTAAAATGCAAATTTTGAATTTATGGGTCATGGTTTTCCTATTGTCTTATTTTAAGTGAGACATGCCTATTTCAAAGAATTTATAAGCTAGTTGATTGTTTTCAGAGGTTTCCTCTTTCTTCTCAATGGTTCTTTTAACTTGAAAGAAACTGGCTCAGCTGTTGTTTGTTGGCGATGACAATTACTTTTCCTTGACACCAAGGATTGTCCCAGAATGATGCTGTTGTTGGTTTTCTGGTATGTAGCATATGTAGGGTTGGTGGCATTCCCATTGTGCAATCCTCTCTGCTGGCAAAAGTGGTTTTCAATTGGGTCACTGTTGATACAGGAGGGTTTTACCTGACTTCCAGGGTGTTTTCCAATGAAATCTCTCACCATGTTGTCAAACCCAAGAACACAAGAGGTTAGATCTTCCCGACACTGACTTGACATCAGTTTGCGCTGCTTTTCAGATGGTTTCAGATCACTGGTAATGACCTCCTTCTCCCAGTTTTGGAACCATTTAAAAGCCTCCCTGTTTTGACCTAAGCGGTGGTCACCAATGTGTGTTATTGGTCGATGATCCCGAAAGTTTTCTACAAGGACACTTGTCTGAGTTAGTAGATCAATTGTTCCATCCAGCTTGCTCCCTTCTGCACCTAGAGAAGACTTGTATTGGACAAAGAGTTCCAACATGTCGCTGTTGAGGACTTCTTCTGCTAGGTGGTTTCTCATCTTCTGAGCTTGATCTGGGGAAATGTGGTCAGCTGTCAATTTTCTGTGGAACTGAACAATATTGGACTTGTCCCACTGGTAAGCTTCTTTCCAGTGGTCCCAGAATATCTGAAAGCCAGATGGTAGTTGAAGGCTTCTTGTCTTGCTGTTTTGACCACTTTTCATCAAATTATTCCTTATCTTCTTGAAGCAGTGTGACACATCCATTATAAAGAAAATTTTCTGTGATGGATCTGCTTCTGCACGGCCTTCGAAAGACAGTCTGTCAATATCAACATTCATTTTCATGAATGCTCTGTTTGCCCCAGCCCCATCCATGCTTACATAGTTCACATTGAAGTCCCAAAGAGATAGTTCTGCAATTGCGTCATGGACAATAGCATGTACTGTGTGGGCAGATGCTGTCACCACTGGAAAATGTGCAATTGGGAATCTGAATCCACCCATTCCTAAAAACACCATCTGGAATACATGAGTTGCAATTTGTTGTTGCTTTTGTCCACTCTGGATGACTTTGAGAAGTTGTGATTCCAAAGGGGTTTCAGTGAAACCTACAAATTCAACTCCTGAGCCCCTCCTGGAGATGTGAATGTCTGACTGTATCGCCATCTCATCTATGAGAAGACCCCCGGTCCTGCCTGATACTGGAACATTAAGGCGATCAGCTTCTGTGTGCATCCAGCTAAAAACCTCATCCTGAAACCCAGCCTTCTGTTCAACACTATTTTTGTAGAGAACCAAAAGAGACTCTGAAGGGAGCAGTAGCATTCCGCTATTTCGAAGGTCCCTATAGCTTCTTGGACTTCTTGTCCAAAGTGTCAAACATGTTTTGATAACAGACTTTGGCCACCGGTTACTCCTTTGGTCCTTATTTGATGAATTAGACATTTGGCTTTTTAAAATGTCCAGCATGCTCTCGGTAGCATTTGGAAGCATGTCCCTGAAACATTTGTCATCATCCGCTTTTGATTTCTTGGAATCTTTCGTTGCTGCTGTGAAGGGTATTTGTCTGCAAACTCTACAACAACCCCTTGTTCCTATGAAAGATACCACTTTCATGCAATTTGGTGAAAAGATGTGTTGTTTATTGATATTTTCATCACCCTCTTTTGTAATGTTCATCTGTATTCCATGGGATGAATTTTTAGACTTCCCTACTCCAAAACAAAGTGGCAATCTTTTCACAATATCACAGATTGATGTTATATCCTGCGACGAGCACAAGAGTTTGCAGTTAATATGGAGCGGATGAAGGTTAACTTTCTTTCCAGAGATGAGTAAGGACCATCCATTTTCAGCAAAAATGACTTCCTTTTCAATGATATTTCCATTCGCACGATATCCAGTATCCAGTCCTAAACTGACTTTGGTTTCATCCTGTGATATGACTCTGAAATCTTCTGGCTTAGATTGGACAACAGTGTTCTTATCAAAGTTCAAATGTTCATCAAGTTTTAATGGCGAAAGCTTAGCACCACTTAAGACACGAATTCTTGATCCATCCTTATTCCTTTGTCTGATTACTGACAGGTATGGAAGAAGAGATTTCAGAAACTTTGAGAATAGATTCTGGGGGGATGGCCTGTGGTCCTGAAGAACGCACTCAAACTGATACTGCTTGTAAAATTGCTCAAGTGTGTTGGTACTACTGCTGTCTGGCACTAGTCTTTGAATGATCCTAAGAAAGGAAAGAAAAAGCTGTTGTTCATTTAATCTGTCAAAATCACAGTATATATTCATTTGAATGGGGGGGGGGGGATGTTTGTATATCTTTTTGACAATAATTCCATGGTATTGATATGTACTTATCTAAGATTTAATTCCCTGATTTTGAGAAATTTTTCTTCACATGAGTTTTCACTTTCAACAAGTTTCAATTTATATACATATCCTTATTAAATCTGAAAGAACCTCTCAGGCTCTGTAATGACAGCTGATTCATATAAACATTGAGTCAATGACTAACTTGGTGTCTTTTTGGACAAGCATGAATGATGTTGATAATGTATGTATACAGTTCTTTGTTGACTACATTTTAAGTGTGTTTTTTTTCCTTTGCAGTTTACAATCCCCAACTAAAATGTGATGTTGCCAAAAGATGTCAGTTTCCCTTGAAACTGTGCTATGCTTTCACCATACACAAATCCCAAGGGATGACCATTGACAGGTAAATTAAACAAAACTAGTTCCTAAAATTTCCATCTGTTTAATGTCCTTTATCATTGTATTCCTTAGCAAGAAAACTAATCAGATCTGATAGGTGAGAATGGCTTTTGACATTTTCAAATTCACTTCAAGAACAAGTTTTTGCCTTAAGCTAAAATTTCAGGAATTCTTTATGACACCAAATCAGAGATTCCGGGTTATTATGTTTTTTTTCTGTCCGTCAGTCTGTCTGCACCAAACAGCTTTAAGCTGATAATAAGTTTAGGAATAGACTTTTGATTCATGATATTTCAGATGAGATCCTAATATTTAACCTCTTGCTCAGTAATCTGCAGTCTTACATAACCATTCTTTAAGCTATTAGCTATAAGCTTGTATTTTTTCCATTCCTGATTTATGATATAAAATAAATGTGCTGTAACAAATTATGTAGGATTAGTGGGGTATATCAACTCCTATTGACTCTGATTAAATTTAAGTCTGTAACATCTATATGAAATGAAGAATTAAAGGGACTGTCCAACAAGACAACAACCCAAAGAAAAAGCACTGTCCAGAACCTCCCTGTTAATTACAGACAATCCAAGACATCTTTATAATAGATACTTAGCTATCATATAAACCTGAATTTGTCTAAAAATATATAACTACAGTTCATGATTTTCAGGTTGCAGGTTGACTGTGAAGGCATTTTCCGGCCAGGTCAGTTGGGTGTTGCCATTGGGAGGGCAAGAAGCATAGAAGGACTTCAAGTGCTGAACTTCCATCCACATTGGGTGATAGCCCAGGACAACATCATTTTTGAATTTTACGAAAGCAAATCCATGTTGCTTCTGGAAAATATGGAGTGCTGTCAACACATCAGGTTGGTAAACAACTACTGTACATCAACATATAAATGCTTGTCTTTAGGCGTAGACGAGGAATAAAATTCATAACTTTGTTGACCCTTTGGCCCCTCATAAGGGCCACAAGCTTGAAACCTATTTTCATGTTTATGCCCCTGTTATATATGGCAGGGGCATATTGGATTACCCTAGGTTGTCCGTCCGTATGTACGTAACTATACAGGGTATTGTATCCACTTCTGGCCTGTAAGGCCCGATGGGCTTATGGCATAGCATGGTGTCCGGTGTCCTTACGTCCGTAAACTTTGTGGAATTTCGACTTCTTCTCCAGAACCATAAGGCCTAGAAAGCTGAAACTTTGTGTACAGACTCCTTGACTAGTGAGGATTATAAATTGTAACTTCGGTGGCCCTGTGACCCCTAATAAGGGCCAAAGGGGCCATATCCTAAAAACCTATTTTCATCTTCTTCTCCAGAAGCATATGGCCTAGAAAGCTGAAACTTTGTGTACAGACTCCTTGACTATTGAGGATTATGAATTGTAGCTTGGTGACCCTGTTGCCCCTAATAAAGGCAACAGTAACGTCCTTCAAATCTATTTTCAGTTTCTTCTCTTGAAGTATAAGGCCTAGAAAACTGAAACTTGTCGCCTATATACTTAATTTTATGATTGGTGACCCTGTGGCCTCTACAAAGGGGGAATCACATTGACCACACTCTAGAGCATAATTGATGATGAAGCCTGATGAGCTACAGAGCCAATGGCTCTATTTCTTCACATTTCTGACATGTTGAACTTAGGTGAATTTTGGGGCAAGTGAACGCTCATATTGGTATGTTAAGGGATGTTGTTTATCCACTTCTCCTCAAAAGTACTGGATAGACCTAAAGGTGTGCATCTCATATTTTGTTTTGGGAATTTTTAATTTTCTACATTTTTAACATGTTTGAACTTAAATTGAAGTTACTTCAACAGTATGCCTGCACTTTACCTATTGCTTTATAGATTTCATTAAACTTACAGGTATGCTAAAGGTGTGCATCTCTTATTTTGTTTTAATTTTATGGTTGAAAACATTGATGGCTTTTTTATTAGCCATGGACAAACGTTTTCTACCTTGTTAGCTCATCAGGTCTGAAAGACCCGATGGGCTTATGGCATGGCATGGCGTCCGGCGTCCGTCCATCCGTCCATCCGTAAACTTTTGACATTTTCGACTTCTTCTCCAGAACCGATGGCTCTAGGGAGCTGAAATTTGATGTGCAGACTCCTTGGCCAATGGGGATTCCAAATTGTAGATTTCATGACCCCATGACCCCAAATGGGGTCACAGGGGTCAAAACTTTTAAAACCTATTTTCATCTTCTTCTCAAGTTCCTAAAGGTCGAGAGAGCTGAAAAGTTGTGAGTAGACTCTTTGGCCAATTGGGATTCTAAATTGTAGATTTCGTGACCCCATGACCCCAATTGGGGTCACAGGGGTCAAAACCTTAATAACCTATTTTCATCTTCTTCTCCAGTTCCAAAAGGCCTAGAGAGCTGAAAAATTGTGTGTAGACTCCTTAGCCAATGATGATTCTAAATTTTAGGTTTGGTGACCCCTTGACCCCAAATGGGGTCACAGGGTTCAAGACCTTAAAACCTATTTTAATCTACTTCCTCAGTTCCAAAAGGTTTAGAGAGCTGAAAAGTTGTGTGTAGACTCCTTAGCCAATGATGATTCTAAATTTTAGGTTTGGTGACCGGGTCACAGGGTTCAAAACCTTAAAACCTATTTTCACTGCTTCTCCAGTTCCAAAAGGTCTAGAGAGCTGAAAAGTTGTGTGTAAACTTCTTAGTAAGTTGGGATTCTAAATTGTAGATTTTGTGACCCCATGGCCCTAAATGGGGTCACAGGGGTCAAAACCTTAAAAACCTATTTCCATCAAAAGTCTGATGAGCTACAGAGCCCATGGCTCTATTTTCTACAGAATGTTAGTTAGATAAGGAGAATTTTAAATTGTACATTTGGTGACCCTGTGGACCCTACTAAGGAGAGAACCACATTTGCTACGCCCTTAAGCAAAATTGACATCAGGCCTGATGAGCTACAGAGTCAATTGCTCTACTTTTAAACTTTTTGATTATATACTAAATCTATATAATATGTTTATTTTATTTTCTGTTGTAGTGTAACTGGAGAAGACACAATAGGTCCAATTCCTGAAATTCCAGCAGACTTTGATAATGATGATGAAGATCTTCTACTACTTCAAAGTTATGACGAGTGCATTGACGAAGATGAACATGCAGGTGACGAGGAAGAAGAAATTGATAATGTTTATCACAAGGATGATGCTTTGAGTTTTCTTAAAGGAGCCTCTCCTGAAAGTGACTTTACCATTTTCCAAAAAGAAGTCATACAAAAGATAGGTGAAATGGAAAAACACCCTGACAAAATTCTAAAGTATTGTAACACATCAGTTACCTTTATATCAAAGGCCTTTGCTGAGACTGTGACAAGAAATCCCAAAAATGAAAATGTGAATGAATTTTACATGAAATGTCACTCATACTTGATATCAGACAAACATACAAATGCATTGAGACGGTTGTTTGGAGAGACCTCAAAAGCAGTTCATCACATTTGCTACAAAATCTTCAAAGCCATCCGAGAAAGATTTCTCCATTCAAAAAGTGAGGAAGTTTTGGGTTTTGAGGAGGAGGATGTTAATCCAAGGAGCTCACCGTCATTAAATGATGCGTCGAGAGCAAAGGTGAGATACATTAGTGGTTACTGTTTCCATAAAATAGAGAAGAATTGTTCCACAGGAATTGGAAACAACATATTCAAACTGGGACCAAACTCTTTGGAGAATTTAGAAAACTCCTATCGGAAGAAAATGTTGATCAGAAAGGCTCTCAGGAAACAGAGAACTATAATTGATGAAACTGCAGACTATGCAAGTCTAAGTGAAATACTGAGAAAACAGAATATGCGAGAAGGACTAACTCATGTGAGTGATGTTGCCTTTGATTTTTCAGTTTTGCTTGCACAAAAGTGTATAAATCTTCAAACTGACTACAACCTCAATAGGTATGGAAAACACTTTCATTTGTTTGTTTCCACAACTCTCCAAAGAGACTCTGGTCTCTTCCAGAAGTGGCTGAATGTCTTTCAACCAGAAGGATACACCGAGAAGAAAAATCAACCTGCCGAAATAGAATGTCTGGAAAGAGCAGTGAACTTTGCGAGTGACATTATTGAAATGTTCAATGATTTCACAGAAACATTTGTCAGAATAATGTCAAAGCAATTTGTAAGAGACATTCTAGAGAAAAAGGCCATCAAGAAGAAAGAAGCTCACCGTAAGGATATTAAAATAAGGAAGGATGAAGGGGTGTCTGGAGAACGAGGAAGAATTGGTGATGCTGGAGAAAGCAAGCATGGATCGGGAAGGGCAAGAGGTGGTTCAGGAAGGGCAAGAGGTCGTTCAGGAAGGGCAAGAGGAGAAAGCAGTGGATCAGGAAGGGCAAGAGGTCGTTCAGGAAGGGCAAGAGGAGAAAGCAGTGGATCGGGAAGGGCAAGAGGAGAAAGCAGTGGATCAGGAAGGGCAAGAGGAGAAAGCAGTGGATCAGGAAGGGCAAGAGGAGAAAGCAGTGGATCAGGAAGGGCAAGAGGTCGTTCAGGAAGGGCAAGAGGTGGTTCAGGAAGAGGTAGAGGAGACAGCAGTGCATCGGGAAGAGCAAAAGGAGGCAAAGTTTGTTCAGGGAAAGGAAAAGGCAGGATTAAAAAGAGTGTCCAGGTGGAAAATCCTTGTGGAATATGTGGTGATGAATCATATATTGATTGTGTAGCTTGTGACATGTGTGACAAGTGGTATCACGGCAACTGTTTAAAAATCTATGACCTTGATTCATTACCTGATGAATGGTTTTGTCCCAAATGTGAAGAGTAAAAAAACCTAGAACGTAAGATCTAGATGAAAGAAGTTTTGTGTGAATTACAAGCTTTCCTTTTCTTCACATTAGAACTTAAGCACTATTCCACATCAAGAATCATTCACTAACTTTTCCCAATGCCAGGAAATAGGGACGACTCTAGTCTGCTTGTTATGTTGTTGATGTAGAAACATCAGAGAATTGGATTGCTTGACCCTATGTTAAAGTACTTTTCGGTGCTGCTATTCGTTTATGATGTCCTGCAAATGCTCATTCTTCTTGCAAAAAACACTCTAGTTTTAAGGGGTGACTTGACCAATATTGCAATAATTTATTCCTGCTTAGTGCTTGCTATTGTGATAATTTTCCCTCAAAACTAACTGAGAAATTGTCTGTATCACAATCATCTTTGCTGAAACTATTATGTTACAAAAAATATGTGAAGAAATTATGAGATAAATTTTATTTTGACATTTTCCTAAAAAATTAATTTGAAATATATTCAAGAAATCAAAGTAAGAAATAAAATTGATGGGATCACAGAGCTTTCAATAGTTTCAGTGGAATAAATATCTCTGGTTAACCTTACTATTGTTACAAGGATTGTCCTTTTGAGTTTGCAATTGATAGTGTATTATTTCCATGTTAACTGTCACAAGAATTTGAGAGTTTGATATATCGTTACATCCCTAGTTAGTTTTGTTTATAGTTACTATGTGAATGTATGAAGTCTGAAAGCCTTAAAGGTCAGACAGGTGTTACAGACTGTTTTGGATATCTCCAGAAACTATATGGGCCACCTGTTTATGTTGACGTGTTTGTTTTTCAATGAAAGCAAAAAAGGATGTATGCATAACATCATTTCAGACTTGAAATATTTATGTTAAGGTTAATCCAAATACCATACCTAAAAAAATAATGACGTCAAGGCCTGAAGACCATTAACCCACTTTAATTACACTAAAACTATTGATGTCAAGTGTCAATTGATGAAAAATTATGGAGAGAAGGAACAATATATGTAAGTTTGCATAACAGTTTCTCATGATTGTGATATGTGCCTTGTAGTATGTCAACCATAGGCTATTGCCCTATGATCATTACTGAGACTCTTTCTTTGAATGTTACCTTTTTAAACTATTACATGTGAATCAATATGTGTGAAGTATGTTACCAGTTTTTTGTTCTTTTTAGGTGTTTTCATTCAAACAGAACACATCTAGACGCAAATATGTTCATGGCGTTACAACCAAGAGCGATATGATAGATGAATATATGTTTCCTTTACTTTAAAACTTAATGTAATTCTTATAAAAAAATCTTGAATTTTCCGGTGCAATGCTTTTTGTCAATGAGAGCATAAATATGATTGTTTTTTGCATATTGTCAGGGTATCAAAACTCCTTTGAGAGGCATTTTATGTATGAAAACTCGTTTAAGAATTTTTATTATTAATCTCTAACAAACAATGGCTAGAAAAGCATTTTTAGATCATCAATCTCTTCTCATAATGGGCTCATGAACCATATTCACTAGAGAGCTGTTATTTTGTGAATCGTTACCATTTAGAATCCCCATATATATGCCAAGGTAACTTTGTTGAATCCAATTAAAGGCCTCAGGGCATTGCCATTTAAACCTATTTTCATCTCCATCTCCTAAAGCAATACTGTAACTTTTTTTAAATGATGTGAATATATTAGCAATTTGGACAGTGCTTTAGTTCCAATTTTCAAGTTTTGATGAGCTAGCATACAGAGCCAATGGCTTTTTAAAAAATGAATTCAATGGCTTGGATTTATGTAACAACTTTATTTATTTTTCGTGATATTCTGTGGTCTACCTTTTTGTTCTTTTTCTTGTTATTTAAGATCTTCTATAATTGTTATTTTTATACTCTTGCAAAAATTAATAATGGAAATAGTGAAATATTTATGATCATCAACAAAGGCCTCATATTTCATTAATGGATGTCACTGTTAAGAGACATGTGTTAGTGTTTATTCTTTTTACTATAGGCGTGGGAACAGGGAACATGAGATTTTATAATCAATTATAAAATGTAGCCTTGATGTAACCAATATTGTTGAGATATAACCTTCAATAAAGGAATTTATAGAGTAAATGTATGTGGTCGGTACCACCAGAGGTTAGAATATACTACAGATTTCATTTGGTTTTGTTAACCAGGACTATTTATCCATTCCTTCCTTTCCATATTACATGTATCATTTACACTCTTGAAAACAGTGTAGTGCCAAGTTACAAATTTAAAAAAATATTTTAACTTAATTAACCCCTATATCAAAATTTGTCTGATAACAGAAAACTGTTCTTCAAACTCGTATTTTAAAATGGTTTTACAAATGTGTTTCTGGTGTATTTTTGTCCCAATTAGCAAAAGTATATACCTCATTCTCTTCAAATGATACATAGCTGGGACAATAAAAACGACCGAAAAATCCTCAAAAGCACTTTCTGCCTAATAAAAGCATTTTCCCATGGTCCTTGTCAAAGATCAGGGGTATAAGTGAGAGACACAAACACTTTTTTGCTTGTTTAATATTGCAATTACAGTGAAATTTTATATCGTAGGCCAATTATTCTTTGTTTTATGTTTAATTTACCAATGGTTTGTACAAAAATGATGTAATGAAAGTTGTATTTTTCCCGATGAGCTACACAACACATGGCTCTAATTTTGTTTGGATAATATTTACTAACCAGAATATTTTGGAAAGTTTCAGCTCTTTTTCTGATAATGATGGTAGTCTCATTTTTAGAAACACTAGTTTAAAATTATATTGCTATGATCTAGGTACGGATATGAAAATAACCCAGAATTTTTAGAATGTATAAAAGATGGTTTATCAAATGCTTAATGTCTGTATGGAAGATTCATGTTGACATAAACTAAATAAATTGTTAACTAAAACATTTGTTCCTTCAATTATTTACTCAAAATAGTATATCTCTGGAAAATAGTATGGGGTATATAGTCAATATACTAGAGGTGTAACAATACAGGAGGATGGCAATATGATACGCATCCTGATGTAAGGGTTTCGATACAATACGTATACCTATCGCAATACACTTAGATTATAATTCTGTACCTTTTATATAGATCGAATCAAAATGTAGATGAGTTTATACTGGTATGTGTATTCTCAAACAAAAACATTAATAGCCACTGATTATGATCCAGCTTCTTTTTACAAGCTTGAAGTCAAAATCATGAATCAAGTAATTGTTGTTTCAAATAGTGTTAAAGAAAATGTCAACAGAAAATGAAAAAAAAACATAGTTACTTATGTATTGAAAGTATCACTATTGACCTTCTACAGGACGTTATGATACCATACTGGCCTTGTATCGGGATACAATACTGAATCGCTGTATCCTTAGTATTCCTTACAACCCTGCAATATACTGTATTACTTCTTATAGAAATAGAAATAATAGGGGTCCAGGCCCTTATTGAAATTTCGAAGCCCTCAGTGGCTCACCTCCTGGCACCAATTAAAGCCTACCTGATCATTATGGTATTTCCATGTCTCTTTTACCATATTAACCATTATCTTTTATTTACTGGAAACATATAACTAAAAAAATTCTATAGGGTCCTTATTAGAAACCTTGCTTTTATTTATGTTTAAATACCAGTAACCTTTATCCCCCAGCTCTAAAACAACATGATAAAGGAAGAAGACGTTATATGGCTAGTGAGTAGTGACCCTATTATCGTGGTAACTTTATTATCGTGGTAAACTCATTTAAGTCTCCAATGTCTACAAGGAATATTTATATTTGCAAAGCACATAATAGATGAATAAACTAAATACCGAGTCATCTAAAAAAAACATTGATTCAAATGTTCAGTAATAATTTCTCACATTTTCATTGACCTGAGATAATGAATATCATTTTCATTTATGAAATATCAACTGCATATCAAAAAAATGATCCTGTCTTCACAAAATATTGTCCGAGAGGTTTTTATTTTTTATGTGAAAAGTTTGATAGATAACATACAGAAATGTATGAAAGGAAAATGTTTTGATGGTTTCAAAGATGTTGAAGGTAGAATTACATTTAATGCAAAAATAAGACACAAACCCTAAAATCATAACCTCTCCTCATATTCAAGTAGGTTATTAATGAGCTCAAAATAGATTGCAACATTCTCACTTTTCAGGAGCAATGCTACTTGACTATTATATACATAATTTAATTGTTAAAAGTGGCATTTTGTTGAGAAAGTGTTCAAATCACTTATCAAAAATGGCTGCTCGGTAAAACTGCGACAAGGCGTCTTTTTATTAGAATTTTCATGTTACAGCTTTGCAAATATTGAGTTCAATTTCCTAATATCAAATCAATTTTCATTCAATCGGTAAATAATAATCTTACATAGGTGATTTCATCTACTGAGAATAAATTTATTTATCATATACTAATTACCTTGATGTAAGGGACACTTCGGATTAAATGCATCACACAGATATGATTTTTTATATAGATATCTATGTCCAAAAATATACTTTCCATAGATAGAAGTTTAATTAACATATTTTGAAAGGACATATGTGCAGAGTTTAAAAACAAGAAACAATATTTAGATTGTAGGCTACTTATTTAGAGGGAAATGTACATGTGAAACCCGTGATAATCAAAACAGACAAAATATTTAAAAAATTGAAACTAATCATAATTGATGATTGTCTATTTATTAATACTGTTAATTTATTCATAGATGCCTGCTACATACTTAATTCACATGTTAACATTTTCCCACACATTCACAAATGTCAGATTTTGAATATAAATTCTTTTTCTATAATAAATCAATGATAACATTTACTTCAGATATTGGTATAATTTTGGATGAAGTAATATGGAATATTGTCTTGATATTGTGACAGAATTGTTTTACAAACATGTTATCAGACCATTTAAAAATTATCTTACCAATTAACTGTGTTTGATGTCATGTTGCAAATTTCCGATTCATATTTCGCGCGGTATTTTAGCAGACGACAGTCAAATAAACGTATATTTAATAATTTATTTTCAACCAATCAGATAGCGCGAGTGGTTTAGTGCGGGGCAGTTGTGACCTATCCAATATGGCGGTCGGTCTGCCCCAGTCGGCCCGAGAAGTTACGGTGATATTAAAAAATGCTGGTGAGGATGATTTAGAAGTCTTTGTAAGTGAATTTTGTGACGGAATCGTACCAGTAAGATTTTTATTACCGATCGAGCCCAAGCTGAGCTTCGTGGGAATATTCTACGATTTAATAAAAAAATTTAAGTTGTTTTTTTCGAGTTTTCCGAGTGGACCAGCAAATGGTTGGAAAGGCCGAGATGGGCTATTTTTCGACTTTGAAAATTGCTATCATTTAAAATACCCAACCGATTTTTATTGTTTATGGCTTGTTTTGAAGGGAAAGGTATTGCCTTTGAAGCCATATATGACAGGAAATATAATTGTAAAGATTTCATTATGAAATATATTTTCAAACGGACATGGGGTATTGCCTTTGATATATCCCTTTACTTTTTATATAGTATATGTGCTGGATCGTCGACTAAAAAAGCTTTTTACTCTGTTGTTTTCTGCATTACAAGTCCCTGTGTCTACGGCAGCACCACAGATGGTAAACGCTACAAGTTCTACCCAGGTGATGATATCAGTGCAGTTATCAATCGTCCCTAGCATAAGTGAAAGGTTTATTCTACATTGTGGAAAATGTGTCTAACAGCTTATTCAAGTCTCTCGATCCAGTGTTTATTGTGTTGGATATTCTTGGAAACCTCTGAGTTTTTTTTTGTTTTTTGGGGGGTTTTTTTCCGGATAAATCGCAGTTATTTCACGACTGTTTCCAAAAAATGAAACACTCAACATACTTGGCGAGGACAGCCATTATTATGTGATTTTATATGGTTTTTTTTGTGTTTTTTTTTGGTGTTTTTTTTGTTGTTGTTGTTGATTTTGTTTTTCTTATGTGTGTGTATTTTTGGAGGGTATCAATAACTTAAGTAATGCACGATTTATTGTTTTTTTGAACTACAATGGACCGAATGATTGGAACACTCAGCAGTTATGTGCCTGTAGAAATCTGTGTTTAGAGAAAGATACAAACTTTTTACTCATAATACAGATAACTTCATTTGGAAAGAAAAGGTTGATATATATTGATGTGACTTTATAGTTTATTTTCTCATTAACGTAGACACTAGATATTCTCTTTTGTATCCAAAATATATGCCGATATCCTTCCAGAAGAATTGATAAAATTCTGCGGTAAAACCGTCCGATCCTGGGCTTTTTCGATTTTTCATATTTTTTAACGCATGTGCACATTCATCAAATGTAAGTTCAGTTTCACAAAAGTCCCGCTTATCATTTGTGAGTTGTATGTCTATATTAGAGAATAAAGTATAGTTTTTCCCTGAACTATTACAACGTTAAAGCACTCGGACTACCGTCCTCGTGCTTTAACTATAATAGTTCAGGGCAAAACTATACTTTATTACAAAACACATTGGGGTAGAGCGATCTTTATTTCTTAAATAACTCATCAAAATCATTGCTCAGACATCGT